>JAYDZG010000039.1:26284820-26295075 GCA_034509265.1 Microcambeva bendego
TTACTGTTCGCTGGGTTCAAATGCTTTGTGCTGGTTTATGTAATTATGTTCAGAAGGGTGTCGCTGCATGTGTAATGAAGCACTGCTTTGAAAATTCAAAGTACAATTGGAATTCAATTTTAAACCAAACCTGTAATGCTTAGCTAAAAGCAGCAGTGGTGTAGATTTTAACCTTAAACCGACCTGTTATTGATGCTATGCTAATAAACTATGAGGCTTTTCTGTTGCCCTGCACTGAGGTACAGTTTAGTACTGCATTTCAATCACCCCCCAAGAGAATGAGCGCAACTGCAAATACTTTCTGAAGATGACAGGCGATGAATGTGCAGCGTTAAGTTTGTGAAGTATTGATTACTGCAGATTATGATGAATGTTTAAGAGTTTGTATTACCATATTCTGGGCTGTGTAGACTTTTGAAAGTGAGCCTGCTCAGTTTTGGCTTGATATGTTCACTCAGGGGTAGCACTGTCACCTCAGAGCGAGAAGGTCCTGGGTTCAATCCCTGGGTGGTGCAAACTAGGTCCTTTCTGTGCAGAGTGTGCATGTTCTCCCCGTGTCAGCGTGGTTTTCCCCCGGGTACTCCGGTTTCTTCCCACAGTCCAAAGACATGCTACAAGGTTGATTGGAGACACTGAATTTTGCAATAGACTGGCACCCCATCCAGGGTGTTACCTTGTGCCTTGAAGAGCTATGATAGGCTCCAACACCCCTACCCGACCCTAATTAGGATAAGATTAAAGAAAATGAACTGAACTGTTCACTCAGGTGTCAGTTAAAATACTTCCACTTGTGGATGGAAGTAATTGTTACTGTTACTGGTATTGTTACTATTAATTATTACAAATTATTTAAGTAATAATAATAATTTTGGCAAATAGTGCACTAGGGTGCAAAATTTTATTTTGTAGTTTTGTTTTTATGTAATAAAGAAACTTATTTGTGTTCATTATTGAAACACTCCAAACATCACTGTGGATTATCTGGGAACTCATTGCAAGTAAACACCATTATTTTGTGACCTAGCAAAACAACGGCCCTTTTCTCTCTGTAATTCAGCATAATGTTACTGTTTTTTTTATACATTTTAGTGTATATATTATATTTTCTATGGGAATATATGTAAACCACTTAAATCACTTAACATAAGTAAATTACTAAACACCATGTGTGCAATTTTCTTCCCATTTCTGTCGATCCTTTAAATTGACTGATGAGCATTTTCACCAGTTCTTGGACTTGCAGATGACGGACAAGTTACCTTTCCAATTTCTATATCAAGAAGTTGAGCAGGTAACTGTTCTCGAGAAAACAAAAATGGTGCAGGACAAATGCATAAATGAAAAAAAGTAAACACTCATAAACCATACAAAGGTATATCGTTCGTAGTGTGACATGGGGGCAAAGTGGGCAGCACTTTTTCCTCACAGCAACAACATCCTGTGTGGCGATCCAGGTCCTTTCTGAATGGAGTTTGCATGTTCTCCCCATGTCGGTGAGATTCCTCCGGGAGCTCCAGTAATAAGAGCATTTTAACATTTAGCATTGCTGAACATTTTGTCTTTATAACAGAACACAGTTAAATTTTTCATTAAACTGATCAGTAGGTTGAGTGTGTTTCATGTTGACCTATAGTTCCAACAGTAAGCAGGTCACAGCTAATAAAACTAAGAATCCTGCAGGAAAATGGAACGACATGAGAGGTGAATTTTGCTCCTTCTAATTGGTGTCTTTTTTATTAGACAAAAGTGGCCATTTAAGGTGTTTTGTAATTACCTTTTTAATTTGCTAATAAGCGTTGCTAGCTTTTTAATTATTCATCAGATCCATGCTTTGTTGTACGAAGTACTAAAATCAATCACTGTTTCCCTGTACTCAGCATGATTCTATAATGAATGAATTTAAACATTTAGGCCAGATCAGAAAATCATCAGGGTCATTTTAATGGATGAACATGATCCACATGTTTAAATTTAAAGAACATAATCGATCCAATAGTACAGGTATAAAATATGAGAATTTTCACAAGGAAAAATGCTTATTAGGACAAAACCTTAGAAGAGTTCTGCATTATTACAAAGAGTGTGTCATCACAGATAACATTTAGGATCACATTCTAACCTCAAAATATATGTGACTATATGAAAGTCATCCTGATCTTCTCTCCTGAGCTGAAACATCGTTTCTTCCTGGTGAATCTTGACCTACTTTTCAATCTGTCTCACAGTGTGTAATGGGCAGTATTTTTTTGTCCTGACAGGGGTGAATAAAGCATTTAACCACTTGTGATGCCTACATAACTCTATATTGTGAAGCCTCGTGTCTTTTCAGACCCAGTCAGACCCAGGACTGAGTGTTCCAGCTGTTGTTCCTTGTGACTGAATTTCGGTTCTAGCCCTTGACGTCTTGTTTTTATTAATTATTTATTAGCAGAAGGACAGGACGTTAGATTAGATTTGGCCCATTTACACTCCACTTACATACATGTGCTTCTCTAGTCTACCACATCTGATGCTTTTCCTCTAATATTTTGCCAAATCTAAACACATTTTGTGATCAAGTTTAGGGTTAAATTTAGAAAATTTTATTCGGATGACCAGGTTCATGAGTCCAAAAGCATGAACAACTCCAGATTAGATTTTGTTATCTGCTATTCACTGTAGATTTACACTGGCCAGTGTTTTCAGATTCACCATCTATATAGCCACTTTGAGGCAGTACGTGACTCATGTGAGTACAAGATGAGAACAAAATGCAGACAATCATGGCCTCGATGTGTGTACCATAATAAAATACAAATAAATGAAATAATATAAAATAGAATAAACTAAGAAACTGAAACTAAGATAAAAGTAATTGAAATAAAATTCTTGTAACGCCATGTTACATTCATTACAGTAAAGTTACTCATAACCAGTTTCATTAGTACAGAAGTTTATATCGAACACAGTCATGGATCATTTTGTGTCTCCAATTCACCTCATGTGCATGTTTTTGGACTATGGGAGGAGCGGACATTGGGAGAACATGCTAACTCCATACAGAAATGACCAGGAACTCCTTGCTATGAGGCGATTGTGCTACTCACTTAGGCACCGTGCCACCCCATCAATTCATGACATCATGAACAAAGCACTGAACCCACACAACCACATGAATTGTCAAAAATTGTCAATTTTTTCAGTTATTTGATGCAGAAAAGAAGCATGCTTTAGAATAAATAATCACATTCAAAGCAGACCCATTTAAACACATGTACAATATTGGCAAGAGTAGTTTCATAACATCTGTGTGAAACCTTAGTATTATAATAACGCATGCATGCTTGTAGGCTTCAGCCTTTTTAAAAGTAGATAACATGGTGAGTTTGGTGCCACGTTGATCCTCTGTGATTGACTGGTGTGTGACTGTCACAGCCACTAAAGGACCAAGAGCTGGAGACAAATCAATTTCCTTCACCTCTCTTAGAATTTTTTAGACACACACTCTTCCAAAGCTTTTCACTTGCATGTTCCTGAATGGAACCCTTGGCCCAAAGAGCTTATTGACCTGTCAACCAGATCGGCCTTATCAGAGCTTTTTCTCCCTCAGCTGAAGTCTTGATAGCGTGATAGTCTTATATAGGCTAAGAGTTTATTACCAAATGCCGGGGCTCAGAGATCTCAATGTTAGTTAAGATTTGAATTATTAGAATTTACTCCATGCTTGCTGTCTTCCATGTTCTTCCATGCTGTGCAGCGGGGTATTCCACTAGCACACCAGTACAGAGATTCTGAACACCTCGCTTCAAAACTGAGTGTTGCCACCGGTCAGCTGGGTGCCATCTAGCAGGCATAATTGGCAGTGCCTGCAGCAGACACTAATGGGCCAGCATGTCTGCTAGGGAACAGTATGACGGGACTATATGTGGGTGGGGTCTTCATACGCTGTGAATTACTGATTACTAAACGCATAAACACATAAACAGAAATACTTGAACTGATGAATCTTTTGAAACTGTCTGTCCTGTCATGAATGTAATCAAAGTGTATAAAACATGACGATTAAATAATTATAGACTAACAATACTGTCTTTGCTTCATTGTCTACAGGTTTTATTTAGTCTGTGGAGGAATTCCTTTCATTATCTGTGGCATCACAGCTGCCATCAACTTGGAAAATTATGGAAGTGGGGAGCAGACTCCATAGTAAGTCACAGTATACCATGTGCCAACATTAGACTCTGTCCACACACGGATATACAAACATTTATTTAACATTATTTTGTCATGTATACATATTCAGAAGAATCAAGAATAATTGTCATTGTATTTCTACAATGTAATTTGGGTGGCACTTTAAAAACAGTAAAATCACCACTTCAAAGGTAAAGACACAATAGCACATCCACGTATACACATGATATGAATAATAAATAATAATAAAAGTAACAAATAATAGTGGTCATAATTATAAAAATAAAAACATATAGCATGTTGTATTGCTGCTGTCTGTCAATGTACAGGTACACTAGTCAATCAGACCCAACTTTGTATTGTTGTTTGTGTTTTTATCCAGACCATTTGCTAACGTGCAAATAGTAACATGTATAAAACTTATTATTATAATCTTCATATTTTGTATTACAGTTTGAGACAGGATTCTTAGCATGGCGGGGCCTTTATATACAAAGCAAGATCCATACACGTGGAGTTTGGGGTGTAGGAGCTCCAGTGGCTTACACATTACCCTGATCTTAAGCCTAACAAACATCTTTGTGATCCGTGGGCCCCTGACCCAAATGTTCTAGTCTCTGAGTGGGCTCACAGTTCCACACTCACTTCGCAGGCTGTATAACAGTCCACTAAATACGAAGTACCTGCAATCCAGCGAAAGCAAAAACGGTTCCAGACCATTAAGAAATTAAAGTAGAAATTAAAAATATTTCCACATATAAGCTTTAAATTATTCACACTTTTAGCATCATTCATCACAATTTATGGGGTGCACCCATTCTCACATTTGGAAAAAATGATTTTAAGTGATGTAACAGAATTTTTTTGTGTATACATATTTAAAACATAAACATTGTATATTAACTGCGTTACATGTGTCATGTGCTCATTTCTTAATCTCCAATTTTTTGGAACTTCCAGTTCATTTCTTAGTGTTGAGGTTTTAAATAAGCCATCTTAGAAGATATGAAACTGTGTAATAGGGCAGGTTGCACCTTGTGCCTCACCACAATGACGCCAAGTGGAGTTTGCACGACATGAAGATGTTCAGGATGCTCATCAATGGAGAACAATACTGTAGTTCTAAAGCCACAAATCCAGAAGAATATATATATACTAGAGCTTTAATAATAAAAGAATAATAATTAATAATAAAAAATAAAAAAAAGAAACCCTAGAACAATACAATGCATAAGTGGCACCGCACTCCACCAAGTGGTTCAGCTCACAACCGTGTTTATTCAGATGTGCGGCCTGTTCTGGAAAAGAGCTCCCACACCACCTCTGGGTCACCGTTCTATTCTGGGGTTTGTTTGTTCATTTATTTGGGATTTTAATGTCATTATTTACGCTATGGTTACATTCATGACAGGAAAAGGTTATTCATTACATAGGTTTCATCAGTACACAAGTTATATTAACTTGGCTACAGTTTTTTTTTATTATTACTGTGGGAGGCTTGAGTTTACACTAAACCCTTTTTTCAGTTAACTACTATGACATATTGAGGAAGTAGGATACACAGGTTACCATTTTTTACACAGGTTAGAACATTTTTTTAAAAGTAGAACGATTTCTCTAGCGCCTGAATGGATGGATGCACATACAAGTGCGAACTGAATCACTTTTTTTAAACGACTCTTTTCAAACTAATTAATAGAAATCGAATCAGGGAGCTGTGTTCTTATCTGTGGTAAAGATTTGTTTGTGTTGCTCACTCTCTATGAATAAGTTCTTTTGTAAAGAGATTAATCCTTAGTCCACACATACATGGGCTTTTTTTAATAGCTTTTTATGTGCATAGCTTTTTCATCCACATATATATAACCGCTTACTGAAAATGGCCTTTTGCAAAAATCCTTCCAGAGTGAAGATATATAGAAACTCTGTTTTCATCATGTCATGTAAATGGGAAAAACACTGATTTTAGTTTGTAGCATCAGGTGTGCGCCATTAGCTCCTTTGTTTATGTTAAGTGTGATAGCAAACACAGCCAAAATAGCACTAATGTGTGCATTTCTATATGGACTGCCTACATGCCTACATATATCATGAGTTATATATATATATATATATATAGCTAAGGAACAATTTTTATTGTCAGTCGACGGATATAATCATTGTTGTTCACATACACAACAGGTAAATAACCTTTTAAAGCTTTTGATTGGCTAACGTGACTTTATGGAGTGTTTTATCATCGCCTGCTGGTTTGACATCAGACTAACAGCGTGTTTTTAATGGTTTAATGTGGACTTTTTTTAAATACACAAAGATGGAAAAAATACCTGTTTTAAAAGATACCCATGTATGTGTGGTCTAGGTCTAAATCAGAGGCCTCGAAGAAACACTTAATGAGTCAGCGCTTCAGAATTCAGATTTTGGGCAAAATTCTCTCTCTCTTGCTCATAGATAGTCTTAGGTTCAATTCCCATATGGGGCAGTCCGGGTCCTTTGTACTTGTCATTTGGGAGTTTGCATGTTCTCCCCATGTGTGCAAAGGTTTACCCCAGGTGCTCCGGTTTCCTCCAAGTCCAAAAAACATGCAAGTCAGGTGAATTAGAAGCATTAAATTGTCTAAACTTGTGTACTGATGAATCTTGGGTAATGAATAACTACTGTGTCTGTCATGAATGTAATCAAAGTGTAAAACATGATGTTAAAATCCTTTTGGTTATTTGCTGCATAAGTGACAGTTTAGTGAATGAATTGCAAATTTCATCTTTTTGCCAGGAAAGCCGAGATTTCAAATACAGCCTTGTAATAAAACAAAATAATCACTGTAATTAGTCCAAATGTATCAGAACTAAAATGTTTATTGTTTAAAAGATAACTTGTAAACAATATCAGCTAAATACATGTACTTTGAGTTTACGCTACTTTTCAATAGCTTATTGAGATATAATTATGATGTTATATCACCCAGCCCGACTGTGAAAGTCCCAGAGATTTTGGTGTGATATGGTTTTCAAGTGCAGCTAGTGCTTGATGCATTTTATAGTTCATTTAATAGCTTGTGAAGCTTCGTGTAGTTCACTGAGTCCAAACACGAGCATTTGTTTTATTTTTTGATTAGTAATTTAGGTTGATGAGTTCTGTATTTTTGTTCCAGCTGCTGGATGGCATGGGAGCCCAGTCTTGGCGCTTTCTACGGACCGGTGACTTTCATCGTCCTGGTGACCTGTGTCTACATTCTTTGCACCTTCATCCAGCTGCGCAAACACCCAGAAAGGAAGTACGAGCTGAAGGTGCTTTCCGAGGAACAGCAGAGACTTTCTGTAGCTGACGTTCCTCACTGCCACCATCAGAATGAGCCTGGCATTCCGGAGGGTGACGGAGGCCGCTGCCACACGGGGTGCCCGGGTCTGATAAATCCAGCTTTGCTTGCGAATGAGCACTCGTTCAAGGCCCAGCTGAGGAGTGCTGCATTCACACTGTTTCTGTTCCTCGCCACATGGACCTTTGGCGCTCTCGCCGTTTCTCAGGCTCATTTCCTGGATATGATTTTCAGCTGCCTGTACGGCGCGTTCTCGGTCACGCTTGGTCTTTTCGTGCTCATTCACCACTGCGCGAAGCGCGACGACGTCTGGCACTGCTGGTGCACTTGCTGCCGCCGTCGCCGTGCTAACGCCTGCCAGGGACACGACCACAGACGTCCTAAGACCAACGTGAACGGAGATTTGCACAGGCACGGGCATGAGCACTGCCACCTGGACTCGCCCTGTACTGGAAAATCGGCCAGCCACTCACACGGGCTGTGTAAGCTCAGCAACATGCAGGCGCAAAACCACGTAACCTGCTTAACACCAGTGACCCCATGCTGCTCCAGTCTCCACACCCAGCAGCTACTGGAGGACAGATCTGTCCACCTGCATCGCTGCCTGAAACCGGGCAGGACTATTGGGCGCAAACGGGCATCGCCGGTGGGCGACCGAGAGTTGACTTTTCATCTCCCGGCCAGCACCGACGCTGGCAGTGGACACAGCTCGCCAACAGACAGCCCACACAGCACCTGTCAACGCCAGGGCCACATCTGCCACCTAGCAAAGGAGGAGCACCAGGATTGGCACCACTCACGCTGTGACACGTGCCACACCACGCTCTGCAGCCGGCACACGTGCTGCACCAAGGTGGATTTCCTGCCCTCGCCCCTGTGCCACACGGAGACCCTGGAGCCTGAAAAGCTCCTCTGCGGCTGTGGGAAAATAGCCGACGATGAGATCGCCGTTTCTTCTCACGGCCACATCGAGCTGCATCCACGCAGACAGTCCTTCCCACAGTGCGCGCCCAGTCAGAACGGGCTTCTCAAAGGCAGCAGACCTGAAGGGAACCTGTACGCCTCTGACAGCACAGGAAATATACGCACCGGACCCTGGAAGAACGAAACTACCGTGTAGTTGAAGTCTGAACTGCGCTTACGACTCGTGGATTTAAAAAGGATTTACAAATTCTAGAGAATTAATCTGGCTGGTGTTTAATTGAATCACAATCCTTTCATCCTGATCTTTGGTTTTTCGTCATACAAGGAACGAACATTGAGCTCATCTGTTTGGAGAGAGAAATATTTGACTCTTGCGCTCTCGCTGCCAGTTGGATTCTTATCTTATACGTGGATTAATGCCACAAATGTCATTTTACCTCTACAGGATAACAAACATTATTCAAGTGTTAAGTTGAGTGTGTGGGCGGGTTTGTGTGTGTTGTGTATACTTTATCTATGTCTTTATGCAAATGCAATCAATCTAATGGTTGTGAAAAGAGTCATTTCCTAACAAGATTTAACTTATTGAATAGGTGTTATTGGTGCCCGAACCGAGCACCCCATAAAAAAGCACTTAGTTCAAGTGGCCGAGTACAAATGAATCCATCACCAGCAATTTTAACCCATCAGTGTTTTCATGCCGGTTTAACAATCACGCTTAACGTATACTGTGAATGACAGCCGAAACGTAGTACTATACAAAATCAAACAAAAAATAGACTAATAGTTCTATTCAGTATCTATGACTGTCAAGTTGAAGATGCCGTTTCTATTGTGGATCAGCATTAAAACATCATCGAGACGTGTGTACAGCAAGTCGAACATGCTAACCTCCGGTGCTAGGCTAAATGCTCTTACATAATCGTGATCCATTATTCAGCTGTAGCAGGAAAAGCAAGTTACCACCGCTGAGCTTTAAAAACACAGTGTGCTGTATTTACTTTTATACTGTATCATAGGGCATCACTCAGTAATAGGGATGTAACGATACACTTTTTTTACACAACGTGAAATTGAAGATTTGGTATTAATTTAAAGTTTACATTTGCTGTTTCTTATTGGGAAAACCTAGGTCCTTTTATCGCTAAGGTAGTTGCAAACTGGATTAACATTTTGTACAAAAAAAAGACATTCATCTTAAAAGAATCACCAATTCAAATCAATGCTCCCAAGTGAATCGATTCTTATCGATTCTTGGTGAATCGTTTCATCCCTACTCAGTATTAATGAACATTCAACCCCTTTTTAATCGATATATTTATTTGAATTGTATTTATTTCTGTGCTCATGTTTTTCCTGTGTTGCCAGCGTCACAACAGCAGCAATCATCACCTGATCAGTTGTGAGGGACATTACAATTTAAAAAATCTGTACAGGGAATACAAGTAATTAACCGTGTTTTGTGTCTCTGCTAATAACAATTAAAACAATACAGCCCAAGGACATAGATGCTAATAGAGTTAGCAGTTATGTTGATTACAATATGAACATTAAGATGGGCAAAAAGTACCACTTCAGCCAAACCCATCAAATAGAACTGAATGAAATGATCTATATGTTTTATACATTGTATTGTTTGTATTACAGATTTAAGTCCTGTTTACAGTGTCTGAATTATCCAGTGACAATTGGGGATGTGAGATCTTCCTCTAGCACACTAGTGCAGAGAGTCGGAACCCTAATCACTAGGATGCACAAACCAGTGCATTGTATTGCCAGTCTCAAGTCTGAATAAATAGGAGGGTTGTGTCAGGAAGAGCATCCGGCTTAAAAACGTAATCA
>JAYDZG010000039.1:26302086-26314805 GCA_034509265.1 Microcambeva bendego
ATTGTCTTAATACATTTGTTTTATTTAGATTTATTTAACATTTTTATTGTGATTTGATATGTACAAATAAATGTACTCAGTTTTATAAAGTGGCTACACAGTAAACAGATACTTTCATGAAGATTGTGTACTTGCACACCTTAACCCTCCCCCTAATTAATTATTCTGTCACCACCCTCCCAAAACGTATGTAAGAATAAAAAAGTGTTTTTTAAAATATATTTTCTGTTAGATTTCCAGAATTAAAGTGTTTGTACACACTAACAAACCAATCAATTCATATATGCAACTGGAGTTTTGCTGTTCACCAAATAAAATGAATTGATGTGTAAATCTTTGAGTAGGCTTTATGGCAAAATTGGACATCCAGGAAAAAAAGAGCTTCGGTCAGGGAGCTTTGAATAATAATAGTAACAATAAAATTTTATTTATAAGCACCTGTCAAGAAACCCAAGGACACAGTACAGGCCAAAAAAGAACATGAAAATTATTGTATTGTATAAAAATACATGAAAATAACCAGAACACTCTATAAATAAAAACAACGAACAGATTAATTAATAGATTACTTAATAAATTAAGTACATAATATTAGTTCTCATGAAAAGTAGAGATAAAAAGGTGACTGACGAGCAATACTGAAGGTGCAGTGGTAGCGAGTTCAACAATTTTGGTCCTGCGACACAAAACGCTCGGTCATGGACAGTACGCAGCCTAGACGAAGGATGAGAGGAGATGGGATAAAGAAGACCGAAGGAAGGAAGGAAGTATGATGTGGAGTGCCTATAACCAACAGATCAGAGAGGTATGGGTGGGCAAGCCATGGAGCGATTTAAATACCAGCATCAGGATTTTATGTTGGATGTGATAATGAAAAGGGATCCAGTGTAATTGTTTGAGTGTAGGAGTGATATGTTTAGTGGATCTGGAGTGTGTGAGAACCCTAGCTGCTGAACATACTGAAGTCTATTTATGCTACAGTCAGGATTACAGTAATCTAATCTAGATGTAATGAATGCATGAATTAGCTTCTCAGATGCAGAGTAGGAAAGAGAGGGATGCCTTTATGATTTCATCCTGGTTTCTTGAGAACTGGGTTAATGGCAGCAACTTTTAAGTTATTGGTTATTATGGGGTAAATAAATGACTGGCATTTAATTAAAAGAACCCATTAGTCTCTAAAAGTTCTTTTTGGAGATTGGATAAACTATTTGTTATGTTTTAGTATGTATACAGGAAGTGTCTCTTGTGTCTCTTCATATTTAAGATCCTGACAGTAGCGTCTTGCTCTCCATCTCTCTCGCTATAGGTGCAGAAGTCTGTAGTCCTCACTGACCCTGTTGGCCTCCCAGGCAGCCTAAGTCAATCACCTGTTGCCACAGTCACCTGACGAGGAGGGGCTTAAAACTGATAAGCTGCACCTGAGGTCTGCACGGTGGCTATTGTTGGTGCTGTTAGTTAGAAGCTAGGTCTTTGATTCCCTGTTCTTGTGTGTGTTTTGGCTGTGTTGCCACTTTAGTCACTACAGCCTTGTACTTTTGGGTTTGCCAGCATTTTCTTTATTCTGTCTATTTGTCCCTTGGTAATTATTTATATGGGTTTTCATTTCCCTTTGAGTACTTCAGTTTGTGTGTGTTTGTCTCCCCTAGAAGGTTAGAAAAGGTATGATGTGCATGCACATACAGTGTGCATACGTAAGTACTTTCTTCTTTATAAGACACCCTAGGTTAGAGGGCAGGTATCACCCAGTGGTGTTTTTTTCATTAGCTTTAGCTTTGTTTAGGTAATACAGCTTTGAATAGATGTTTGTGCTGTCCATGTTCTTCCTCCTCAGGTTTGTCTTTCCTGTTACATGTTGTATGTGTTGTGGATATACATCTGTATTTCTTTTTGTACAGTTTGGTTGTGATTTAAATTAGCAAATATTATACTTATTGGCTTTGTTTTGTACTTGTGCACTTCTTCCTATATCACCATCCCATAGTTACTATCCCTTCTATACCCAGAAAAAAAGAGCCACATAATGGGGGTCATGTCACTATTGAATGAACATTCCAGCCTGTAGCACTCCTTTTAATAAGAGTTGAATTGCTCATGGCAAAGTGGTGAGACCGAAGCCACAGTTGAGCTTGCATGGAGTTTGTTAAATGTCATGTAAGGCACTAAGTGTATTTGATGTAACTTGAATTCCTTAGGTAGAACAGCTAACACTATGTCTGGTGTAACCCAATTAATACCATCCCTAGTGTAAAAAAGGTCTTGCTATGGAGATTGTTCTCGGTGGCAGATGCAGGAAGATTTAATAATTGAAGGACAAAACATGCAAAATCCTGAAATTTGAATAAAGCCTTCTGAGTGTTTGCTCTCTCAGCTACAATGACCTGAGACACAGCCAAAACAACACTGGTGTGGCTTCGGGACAAGTTTCTGCATGCTGTTGAGTGGCACATATTGACACAGTTGATATTTAGCAAACCATTCCATCCAAAGCTTGGCATTGTGCTCGGTGTAAGGCTTGAGGTCAGCTTTTGGGCCATGATGACCCATGCTAAGAAGCTCCCTGTGCATTTTAGAGGGTGTGCTGTGGCAGCATGTTAGCCAAGTGAGTCACACGGTCTCCTCACCATCTCAAGGTGGGGTGGTCTGGGTCCTTTCTGTGAAGTGTGCATGTTCTCAAAGTGTCTGTGTGGGTTGCTGTCTTTTGCTCCGGTTTCCTCTCACAGTCCAAAAACATGCAAGTGAGGTAAACTGGAGATACTAAATTGTCCTGAGTTGCTGTGGCTTTTAAATACTTTCACCCGCTCACAATAATACAAATCTCCCAGTTGAAGGAATTGTTGCAATGGTGGCATACACCTGTACATGCACACGTGTGTCCATTTGTATGGGTGTGGCTGGTTTCCCTTCAGATAATATTTGGTAACAGATGATTGTAGACAAGTAGTCTTCCGTTTAAAGGATCTAATTGCCATTTAAAATACTCATTTTATAAATATATGTTGACCTATTTAAATTAAAAACCTAAAATCTCATTTTCCCTCTATAATTCAATTTCGTTTTGTACTCTCGTGCCAATATTGATTGTTTTTCTCACTTTTTATGATTTAGGGAGATGCTGCCATCAAGTGGTCGCAATAGTCATCCATTTACATGTCAACATTTTCCGGGAACGAGACAAACAAAATAAAACATGAATAAACTAAACTGTAACGTTGTTTTTGTACTTCTCAATAACTGTCCATGTAATTGAACCTCTATGTTTGATACTCGCTCTATGGTGAAGTGAGATTGTCCTTCCTCAAGGGCACTGTGATTGCAGGAGGTGTTTGAGCGCTCCTCAAGGGCTGCAATTGATCCCTTGATCACTTAAAGGCTCATGGTAGGTTTTCTAACCTTCCTGATATTTGTAATTGAAACGAATCAGCATGGGACAGATGCCAGAGCAAAGTAAATAGGCTCAGTAAATTCTATTTCTCTCCTCTGGTGTGAGGATTGTTTAAACAGACTGTGAACTGCAAGCAAATAGGAGCCATACTGAGCAGTGTATCAACGAAGCTCTGGGAACTGCATTATTTTCACAGCTTACCCTTTCCTTAAGCAAGGTCAACAGTAATAAGCATGGGCCCTGACCCTACAGGGTAAGAATGCCTGCATATTTAATGCCTAATTTAATGCTGAAAAAATGATAAGCATAATTCAGTGCTAGCTGAACTTTTAACTGAAGTGCATTAACAATGGCTGCACAATCACTACAGTCCTCACACGCCCTCATGTTTGTTCTTTTGGCTGCTTCCACATATATTATTCATCACAGAGGATCTGATTTGGCACAGCTTTTCATGCTTGATGTCTTTCCTGATGCAATTTAAGCATCTATTTTTAAGCAGGCGTGGAACCGACGTTAAGAGCGAAATTATAAGTGCGCCTCCCAGTGGTGTCAAATATAATAGCTTGTAATTGATTGGCACTCTTGCCTTTCTCATGACTCACTCTTGCAGTGTTATATATGGTGGCAGACATAACAGACCCCAAAAAAATAGTTTTCAGTTTCTGAAAATGATTTATTTGGCATACTGTCTATGCTGGATGCCCTTCCTGACACAATCCTTCCTATTTATTCAGGTTGTGGACTGGCACTACAATGCACTGGTTTATGCATCGTCATGGCTAGGTACCTATAGGAAAATTCAGTGTCTCTGGTTAACTTGACTACATGTTTTGACTCATGTGGGTGGGGAGTAGGAACGATTAATCTTTAACTTGGTCACTATGGACAAACTAATCTTCAAAAGAAAATTTAATGACTTGGACACAGAGAAGTTGGAGGAAATAGTAATGAAAATTGGCAACATTTTGCAGGGTTATTAGAATGTGAAAAAATCCCAGGTTGAAAATCTTCTCCGTATCTCTGAATTCGTGGGTACAAATTGTAAAACCCACCTACATCCTTTTCTGAATAGTGGCAGGGGTGTGATCAGAACAAAAGGGCTCTAGGAGATAGAAGAAGCAGAAATTCATAACTCCTTGGCTTTCAAGTTCTGCTTCAAAGTTAAGAGAATAATAATCATGAGACAAGAGAAGACTGTTATAACTAATACTTATATTACCTTTAACCGACCTACTGCTCCTGAAACAATAAATATTGGATACTTAAATACCCAGGGCGGCACAGTGACTTAGTGGGTAACTAGATTGGCAAAAGAAGCAAGAAACAGAGACCTCCTGGAGATACAATATTGTTCCCGCAAATGGTCCATCCCCAAAATAAACTGTATGAAATAGCTCCTTTTATCAATGTTAAACACAACCGTGACTTTTTAACTAGGCAAGATCAGACAATTTAACTAGGTGTCAAATTGGACATACTGCCCTTACCCACCAACACAACCTGGAAGGTGAACAGTCACCTAACTGCCGTTTTTGTGCTGCTTCCTTTACAATAAAACATGTTTTGTTAGAATGTTCAAGGCTTTCAGCCATCACAAGTTATTTTTATAGAGTAGAGAACATGAAGGAGTTGTTTGATAAGATTCCACCAGTTAAATAAACTTATATAACTAATATAAACTTGTAGATGCCCTTGGTGCAAAACAAATTATCTGAACAAATAATTATGTATTTTTTTTGTCTTTATATCTGTGTATTTCATAAAATAGCCACAATGATGGTGATAAGGCAAAAACCCCAAACAAACACAAAAAACCTTCCACATTTTGGAAGATATCTGTGCAGAATATCCCATTTAAATCTATTGCATTTGTACCAAAAATATCTACAGTATGTCCATGTGGTTAAAACTCGCTTTGGCTTAGAGTCCAGCATAATTATGTCCTTGTGACTTAATAAGTAAGCCTGTAATGGCAGCTTTGGGACCTGCTGTTTTTCAACTTGTAATTAAAAGCCATAAGCCAAAATCAAGTACAACTATGTCAAGCTGCCTTGGCAGATATGACTGTCCACAAGTAAAGGTGGACCAACCCTATGTACTTGAGTCCTACATGCTGATAGTCTTACAAAGTAAACAACAATCTCAACCAAAGTCTAAGGGAAGACTTCTCAAAAGTTGGCTGAGTATGTGAATCATTTCACCTGCTCCCATTAGGTTTCACCACAGTGGATTGGAATAGTTTTTATGCCGGATGCCCATTTTTACACAACCCTCCTATTTATCCTGGAGCAAAACATGACTGAGTATGTGTAGCTTAAAACTTGCCAGAAAAAGTCCCAAACATTTTGTACATCCTCAGACAATTCTAATCCGACCACAAAGATAATTCCCTTTCCAGGCAGTTTTCCAAGAGACCTACCTCCCAGCCACAGTGAACTACAGTCCCAGAGGGAGTGTGGGAGTGAGGCAAGCTAACATTAAAAACCATAGCAGTCGTGTCCTCGACAGACAGTCCTCGTCGGCTTCCTGTCACCACCCCCTTCACTGAAGCCGTGTCCTGAAATGTTGAGCCATGTCGCCTACTCAACACTGCTTACTGAGAGAGAAAAAACCCATGCTGTCAAGGTGAGTCACTGTCTGGAAAAGTGTGTTTGTGGGTGAGAATAGCATATCATGATATAAATCCTGACAAGGCTGGTCTCAGCACTAGTATAAAACTGTCAACTAATGTGTAGCACTATCTATGCATAATAACGCCCAGGGATACCATTTATTAGGTTATGTGCTAGATATGAGATACAATATCTGGATTAATATAATAATTTACGGTACTTGCTTTTGTATTATGATAATTTTGCGTAAGTAGTTATAAAAGACATCTCAAGGTCAGACATCAGGAGAGTGCTAAATGCCTCCCATCACTGTGACTAGTCAGAACTAAACTTCAATCTAATACTAGAACAAAAGTATCCCAACAATGTATTCACTTTAATGTTCCTTTAAAGAGAACATCGAGGGATAATTAGTAAATTAGAGCAAGCTGATTGCTCCTTCCAAGACTGCTAATGTTATTGCTTCCTAAATTGCTTCAGTTCTGTATTTTTAAAAACTAGTGCAACAAAGAACTTGTTATTGGCATGCTGGTTCTGGAACTCACATCTGACATCTTTTGTAGATGCATTTAATGATAAACAGGATAAGCTGGATACTAATAAACAACATTTCCAAAAATAGTGGTTCCTCCAACTTTTTTATTAAATAATAGCATATTTTAAGCAGTAGTGCTTCAACTGCCATCACACTAATCCACATGAAATATATTAAATGTTGAAAAGACACAAAATACCTTCACAAAACTGTTTTATGGGTCTCTAGAACTCTCATTTAAAGGTAGTACAAAGCACTGTGCTCCATACACACTTCAGAATCAATATTTGGCAACTTTAAAAAGAAAACCTCTTCAAATAACTACCATGACAGCTGTGATATTCTTTGATCATCGTGATGTTACACCAGCTAATAAACATTTTCACTCAACACCCTAAATTACTGTTTTCATAAATTGATGGTTTCTTGGAAGCAAATGATTCAGGCTCTCTCACTTGTCTCTCACTCAATTTCGGTTAAGCACCCATGTACAGTTACATGATTGGTACACGCTTAGTTTATGGGAGCTAAAAGAAACCTCAATAATATTCCAAGCAGACAGGATAAATGATTTACTACTCACAGACAATAGAAAAATGAGGATTAAACCAATGTCCTAAAAATGTTACTGTTTGTTGCTTTGGCTTGTTTGTTTGATCATTTCCTCAACTTCAGTCACTGAGATATTTTGTGCATACCTACTTGGTTTCTTCTATCTTTCAACAACATGACCCTTGAATGTATAAAAGTGAACCTGGCATGGATCAGTACCCTCTCCAAGTGCATATTCTTGTCCATGCTGTGTTTATGGGTGAAAAAAACATTTAATACAGTTGATAAAGTAAATAAATCTATATAATAATATATGATATTTTGACATAAAAACGTATTCATGTCATCCTATGCAAACTTCCAAGGCTGTTCGAATTTCTAGATGCCTTAATATCCTCCCTCGTAAGACAACTTACTGTGTAGAATTAATGAGAATCTGATGCTCCCTGAGCAGAATTCAGTATCACTCAACCTGACACATGGTGGACGATGTGGGGCAAAGAACAATAATGTATTTACATTTAAAATAATTCTGTTGTTTTTTATTGATTTATATGTGTATATATTTGCAAGTTTGGGCTTGTTTTTAGTACACAGAGGAAGATGTTATTTGATATACTATAGAGTGTTGTGCCACCTCATCTCATTGGTTTGAATAAAATGATGCTTAACTTAGTAGGAGAAACCCGATGTACAGTAATCATTGTCTATGTAACATGTTTGAATAACTTATATATCGATGACTTATTAGAATCCCTTCTATTGAGGCATCTGCAAGGCAAACATGCTCAATAAATGTATTACTATATAAAAATAGTATTGTTCACAACCCTACACCTCACACACTGATAAGTACATAGTGCTGAACAGCCATCATGGAGTTTTACTCATCCCTCCAGCTTTAAATACCACTCACAGGCTTTACACATTTAAAGTTAATGCACCAAGTCTTTAGTCACCGTTACATCACTTATTTATACTCAACAACATACGTAATAGCTTCCTACTGACGTCTGACCGGTTCATGACGTCGACTGCCTCAGTCATGTCTGAGAAACGTCAATAATGTAGCGGGCACTCTCAGAGCTCCCACATGAACAGCAAAATACCTGCCAGCGCTCACCCTGGGTTACTAGTTTGATTAATTTGATTCACTCAATTTTCACTGGCATGTCCTGACTTGGACTGGTTGGGGATAACAAAGCTGATTAGCACAGTTTTCTCTTTTTGTCTAATGTGGCCGAGCTAGTAACCCAAACAACTGTCTTTCTCATAAACTAAAAATAAACTGAATGGACCTGTTAGATTAATTAACATCAGTTTGTGCACCAACCAGCTTCATGATTGATTCAGGATGAACAAATTTCTTGCTCACTGTGTGGGTGTGTATGGAGTGTGTAACACACGTTATCCACATAAATTGACCAAATGAATTACTAATTATAATTCAATTAATTATTCCAACCAAAAATGTAATCCACCACAAGTTACTTACACAGCAAGGAAAATTCCAGAACAGTGAAATGATGTGTTGCCTTAAAACGACCTATTTAACTTACTGAATAGCATTTTACCTACTGAAACAAATGTGATGTTACTATTTTAAACATGGCAAAATAATAACACCATTTTAGAGTATGAATAATATGAGCTAGTTGATAGAATGTTATTTAAGCTCATTCATAGAACTATTGGATGGGGTGATCTAGGTCCTTTCTATGCATGTGGGTTTCCTCTTGTAGTCCAAAAACATTCAACCAGGGTTATAAGAGACACTGAATTGTCTTATAGGTCCTTAGCCACTTCGATGCAAAGACCAGTGCAGTGTAATGCAGGTCCCAAGCACAGCTAAATAGTAGGGTTTCATTATAGCACTACTGACTATTTTAGATTTACTGTAAAATATCTAATCCTCAAATATTGATTGGTGACTGGTTTATTTGGGCTATCAAGTAAGTAAAATAAGTAACTGAATGTCTTGCACTGGTTTGGATTATTTTCCAGTCCATTGTGTCTAACGATCCTGTCCAGATCAATACGGCTCTTGCAAATACTGTAATCGCCTCACAGCAAGAAGCTCCTGGGTTCGATCCGCAAGTGGGACAGTCCAGGTCCTTTCTGTGTGGAGTTTGCATGTTCTCCCCGTGTCTATGTGGGTTTACTCCGGGTGCTCCGGTTTTTTCTCACAGTTAAAAACATGCAGCAGATTGATTGAAGAGACAAAACCCGACTAATATAAACTTGTGAAAATATTAACCTTGTGTCTGTTATGAATGTAACCAACAGTGTAAAACATTAAAAGTGTTAAAATCCTAATAAAAAAAAACAAACATAGTGTTTTTCGTAGTCAAGAACGCGTGTTTTGCGTTCACGCGATTGTGCGTGCGTAATTCGTATGTGCGCGTGCATGAGTGAAGGCGCGCGGCGCTGCTCGTTACCATGACAGCAGAGTTAACAAACTGTCCCGTTGCAGCGGTGTGACTGACAGCATCAGGTCGGATAAAAGATCTCCTCCTTTCTCTTTATTTCTCTACATGAGCTCGGTAGGAGATTCCTCCACAAGCTTCTTCCCTGAAGATGTTAGCAGATTTGGCCCGCTGAAGATGACCTGAATCCTCCTCGCCCTGCTTTCTCTACAGCCTCGTCTTTAGTCTCTCCTGCACCAGGCTCGTTTTTACTCCGACTCGACCAGTGGACGTTTGCGGACATGAATTAATTGTTCGTAGGAAGGAGAAAAGGAGAAGCCGAGATGAGCACGCCAGATGGAGGAGAAGATGAGGAGGAAGAGCGCGGTAAAGTTGATCGTCTCCCCCCGCTCCTGGAGGATGAGGTGAGAAATCAGCATTGATCAGAACAGCGTTAACCACAGTAAAGCTTTATAACTTATCCTGCATTCAAGTATTTTCATGCAAAAGTATTATATAATTCAAGTAAAGAAAATGATAAATCAAACACATGTAAAGATTACAATACAAGCGATATTACATGAAGTAATCATTATTTTCAATAATTATTATATGCATATATCTATTTTTAAAAGCCCTGGCTAAAGTTTTGGTGTGGGCTACATTAAAAGCTTTGTGTGGGGAAAGTCAGCCAGATTTTAGCAATTAATGAACTTCTTTTAAGAAATAATACTTTAAAATTGGCCAGTACCAAGCTTTCATTTGTTCTTAGTTATTGTGATGTGAAATACATCACTGAGAAATGAAACAAAAATGACTACCTTGATCAAGATAATCAAATACATTCAATATATCTGAATATATAAGTTCATATGTTAATTTAAAGCAAACCCAGCGACAACCGTAGTGAAAAAACTGAACATATACTGTCGCACAAAAGATTATATATAATGTTCAGTTTTTACTGTTGTCACTTTTGCACACTTGGTTCACTTCTTTCTTTTCATTATGATTATCGTTTTTATTTCAATTTAAAATTGTAGATTTAAAACCATTGCTTTTTCTATAAATATATAACATAATTATGTATATGTATTTTCTTAAACTGTAGTTTAAAACAAAAACGTTTTACCCACCTCTCTACCTCTGCAATGAATGGCCAGCAGTGATTATAAAAATGGGCTGACTGCTGCTGTGACTAGACAAATCTCATCCCAAACC
The DNA here is from genome assembly GCA_034509265.1 of Microcambeva bendego. NCBI lineage: Eukaryota > Metazoa > Chordata > Actinopteri > Siluriformes > Trichomycteridae > Microcambeva > Microcambeva bendego. The sequence goes on from JAYDZG010000039.1 coordinate 26,312,800, forward strand.
AGTGAGCAAAAACACAACTTCTGCATTACTCCAGTAAAAAAGAAACTTATATAGGCCAAAATGCAATTCTCTGAGAGAGAGCAACAGTCAGAGGCTGGGCTTTTCTGCTCTGCTCTCAGGGGACTCTGCCTATTTTTGCCTATTTCGGCCGCGCTTGTACATGTCCCGGTTCTTTAAGAATGCTGTATGATGTACTGTAGCTGTCTGAGTCTTCAAAGCTGAGTAGCTGAAAGTACATGTACAAAAAGCATATTAAATAATGTCATGTTTTTCAGTCACTGGTCAGGGTTTCAATGGGACCTGTTCCATTTGGAATCAGTTAGCACAAGGCATGCGCACAGACTGGACAGGGTGTTCACTTAAGTTAGACAAACCTGTCTGTGTAGATGTCTGACCAGCCGATCAGAGCACTACTAGACTAATGGAATGGACAGTCCAAAACCATTTTTATTTATTAATTTGTTTGACCTTATTAACGCTATCATTTTGTTCAGGATGACATTAAATCATATACCTAGCAACCCAGGGCCTCTCCTGAGCCTATTGTGAGATCATACAAATAACCCATTCATTTTTTTTTACACTAGATGGGTAGATATAGATACAGACAGGCACATACTTTTTTGATCCCAAGTATTTTTTTGGGCTGGCACATTGGGTATGACTGTCTTCTCACAGCAGGAAGGACATTGGTGGGTATGGGTGCCCCCCAAAGTCCAAAGACTTCTGGGAGTATGTGTGTTTACATTTTTTACAATTCTTGTTGTGATTCTGAATCAATGCCTCAGTGGGTTGAAAATTTTGGTTGTTACATCATTAATGGATATGTAAATATTTGTTTTTACTTTTACTACATAAGTGCTCCTCTAACTTTTTTATCGTATCATTAACTCAAATGGAACATGGTGTAAATGACTCAAATGGAATTAATTTTCTGTAATTTAAGTTTTGGAATAGACACATTTTCAGTTGAAAATCAAGTGACAATGAATGTCTGTTGAAAACAACTGGGTCTTTCATAGTACATGCCATCATCACATCAGAATAAATTTGAGGAACACGTTCGAGCAAAATATTCCACCCAGTTAAAAGCTGGAGTTCATTGTGCTTTATTGGTATTATTTACATCTTAAAATAGTCCAGTTAAACACAGACACACACACATATGACCCACACAGAAAAAGGCCATGCTGGAAAAGTATCACATGTCATAAGTAGTTAAATAGTGGGATTCCGACTTTAATTACATACTAGAAAAATCAACCTATTGTTTCAAATGAATAGAGAATTGGGCTTCATATCATTCATTTTGGAGACTTGGGTGGAATACTCCAGCCACTGTCTGCAAACCAGTGCAATGGCTGACAATGGCTGACCGTGCACTCTCAACCAATAAATAATTTAATTGGAATGTACTTTGTATATGTAAATATAAAAGATAAAATATTCATTTGACTGGACTTGTGGACAGAGAAGCATTGGAGAAAGCTGACCCATCTATTATTTTCGGTCATCCAGCGATTATTCTGTGATGTGTAGTAATTCAGTAATCATGAAACCTCACTTCTACTTTTCTGATGCAATTCACCCATGCCTAACATACACTGCTACTGAATGAATAAATTCAACTCCTGACTTGTGGTACAAAAAAAACTATAAATGCCCATTTTTATAGTTTAAAAGCCAAAAATTAGTGAATAGATGTTGTTTCTCTTGTAACTTTGACTGGAAAGCAGCGAACCAATCACAGTGATTATGCACGGCTAATTCAGGGGCAGGAGGTAAGGCTTAGAAACTGGAGTGCTTTATTTACTCTGAAGCTCACTTTCTAGTAGGTGTAGACATAGTCATGTTTAGTGTTGAGAGGTGTTGGAACTGTGTGTTGTTGGAACGTACCCAGCTCTTGTTGTACATGTTCATGCAAACTGATTCTTTTGTTAATAAAGCAGGTTTGTTAAAGATAAACCCGAGTCTTATCTGAAGTAACAGCACTCAATACATTGGAT
>JAYDZG010000039.1:26326711-26336734 GCA_034509265.1 Microcambeva bendego
AGGCAACTCTCCATCAGATGGTTCAAAAGTAACAAAGTCAAGGATTTGGGTGGACTAGTCAAATTTATTTTGAATCTGATTGGCCTGTATGACAGGACAAATAATGAGTGTTTGACAGTTTTTATAAATTGCTAAAATTACTGAATCAATGAGTTTAAATCAAAGCATTTGGTTGGTTAATGTTTTTGCTACAGGTGCCGGAACTATGTATGAACTACTGTATGTTGTGGTATATGGGGTTCCTTCACCCCATAGTTGATTGGCATCCTATCAAATTGTGTTAATTTATTGGTCCCAGTGGTTTTGGGAAGCCAGATCTACCACAACCTGACAAGGATAAAGTGATAAAACAGGAGAATGCAATTCAATGACAAATGTGCAAATCAGAAATTATTTGATGAGACAGAGTATTTGATTCATAACTTTATTTCTGTTAAAAGCCTATCTATGCTTGGACTCTGTTTATGTCAGCTGTGATGGAGAGCTGCTCTTCTTGAAGCCCAAAAGCACAGGTAATGCTATACACAAAATCCTCCGAACGTACAAAGGTGAACAGGCACTTCACCAAATGTGATGTGATTTTGCACCAGCCCACACTTGCATCTGTGTCCTAAACTACCCTGTAATTTACTACAAATAGCTTGGAAAATGTTTTTTTCTCTGTTTTGTCATCATTTGTCAATGGTAAGATCTTAGCTTTTAAGTGTGATTCACCTTTACCATTAACAACATATTTGAACCCTTTCTCTTTGCGATTGGCTTCAAATCAAGCTTCCTTCCTACTTTCATTTCTTTATTTTGACACGCCTGACCCTATGAGTTTAAGTCTGCTATAGTAAAAACTATTGCTATACTAGAAACATCTGTCTGTGCTGAAGAACATGTGCAGATATACAGTATAAACATGGAGAAAATTCAATTAAAGCAAAACAAGCCAGTTTGGGGCTTCTAGTGCTACATGTACTTACTTTGTTGTCTGTTCCACTTTTTTTAGAATTCACTGATGCTTTTTATATTGCTCCTGAATTCCAGGAACATGGTATAGTGACAGAAAAGGTTAGTTAAATAATAATCAAAGTTTAGTTAGTTGTTTGAGATTTCAGAACCAATGTGTTTTGTGTTTATTCCAGGCCTGCATATATGGAGTCGCTGCTGTTCTATGGTCAGCAGCCAAATTTCATTTATCTCCTGATCAGAAGCTAGCTATGCCGAGAAAACTCAAAAGACTTCTGCTCGATATGGCTAAAAGAACTCCAATTGAAAGGCCATCGATCGATATGGCGAAAAAGGTAATGAATGGTTAGATCAGCATTAAAGGAATGGAATGTTAATTCTACATTATTTATTATGGTTTATTATTTTATTTGATGATTGTCTTTCTACCATGTTGCATCAGATCTGCAGGGATTATCTATTCCATCAAGGAATCGACGTTGAGATTGTGTGGATGCAGTTAATCAACAGAATTCATACGGTATGTCCTGTCGTGGGGATATATTTACCTAATATGGCTGGAAGTATGTGAACACCAGCGCAAATTAGAAATTACATTTCCCTTTATCTCAATAGTGTTGAATGGGGCTGAAGTCAAACTTTTAGAACGTCTTTTAGAACCTTGCTCTGTGCCGTGGGCACAATCACACCTCTCTACACTGTTTCCTCAAAGCTATACGTGTGTACTTGCTTTCTTTAATTGATTCTTACACTCGTAATAACAATAGGTAATTAAAGTAAGCAGTCATAGGTGTTTCAACCACACCTAGAGATGTCCACATACTGTTGGTCATAAAGTGTAATTCAAATGAGGGAAAGCCTGCATGTAAAGTCAAAGCATCTCTAAAGTTGCAATTGCTATGTAATTCAGTTCCCTGTAATTATAGTCTTGTCATGGATCAGTGATTAAACAATGGTCATTCATTGTAGAAACATCTATCTACACTACTGAACACCAAGTTTGGACCATATTAACCTTCACCTACTTGTCGATTATGGTTGTAATAATTGAATGAAATATATTTGGTAAGGATTTTCATTTTGAGCTGTTTTTATTTAGTTTAACCTGGTCTTTAAAGTTGAATTATTGTCTTTAATTTTAGGCATCAGGTGGGTTCAACAAAGTAGAAAACAAGTCTAATTTGGACTTTAAAACCAGTGTTACACCAGAAAGTAAAACTGGTAAGTTACACTCTTTCAAATTTGTTCAACAATTTAGGAAAGACTTTTGTTCTAGCATGTTTGAGCACAAGTGTCTGCACAAAGCCCTGACTAAAACAAAAGTGGTTGAATCCTTGTTTCCTTGACTGTAATTATGATAGATGTAATAGCCTGTTTTGTCAGTTGGCGTCAATGTGAGGTTAGACATTAATAATAAATGTGAAGTTGGCAATCATTTGTCTACGGCTACTAAATATATTTAGTTTATGGCTACTTTTGGGATGGACAATATATTTACAGACAGTAGGAAAAGCAGTTTTACTTTGTAGTAATACTTTCTTCTTTCATATTTGTGTTTATGTTTTAGGTTTTGTCCCTCTGGCCCAGGACGCCAGGTTGGCCCCTGTTCCAGGCCCTGTTCCTCACACAAAGCCTATCTCTATGATGACCAGGCTGCCTCTAGCCTTCACCTCCTCTGCCACTCATTTCAGCCCTATTGTTGTGGCTCATGAAGAGGACAGACCAGAGGAATCCCCCCTTACTGATCCTCAGATGGAAGGGTCGGTTCACTTGACAGTGACAGTGATGAAGATATGAATGTTCTTAAAATAAAATTCCAAAATCTGACAACAGCTGCAAAGCTTGAATGGCAAAATGTTGTACACATTTACATTGTTTGGCACGTAGCAGGTGCCTTTATCCAAAGTGACGTACATTGCACTTACAGTATAGTTTGATCAATTGAGGGTTAAGGGCCTTGCTCAAGGGCCAGACAGCAGCAACCTGTCAGTGGTGGGGCTTGAACCAGCAACATTCCTAAAGCCAACAACTTCATTACAGTGTTCATACTATTTAGTTTTGGTTTACTACTTTAGAATGTTTTTATTGTTTAAACATACAAAAAATAAGTAAAGAAATTTTTACTTTTTGTTCATTTTTTTTATTATGAAACTTTGTCACTTACATTGTTCTTATTTGTATCTGTTCTATGTTAAACTATAATCCTGAACTCAGAGTTGATGGTCTGACTGCTACAACACCACTACAGGACTGGATGCACAATGAGGAAGGACATGAGGAAGGCCATTGCTCCTCAGTATCTAGTAGTAGGACTTTCCTTTCCTCATCACCTCACTTCACACCCCAAATAGTAAAAAAGGATGAAGACGCAAACTCTGTCCCAGCCTGCCCAAGATTCTCATGCTCTACCGGTGTTTACAACAACTTCCTACTACAACAGGACCCCCAGAGTGGCTGTCTGACCCTGTTTCCTGTACAGATAGCTCAAACAATCACAGACCTTGGAGTGGAATCAAAGTGCGGAGAAAAGCAGGAACTTAACATGCACCATGTAACTCTTAATGGGAAATCTGATGAGCATGACTCCTGCAATGAAAAGAAAAAAGTACTGTTAAATAATAAAGCCTTCCTGGATACCACTGAGTCTTTGCAACACCTTACAGGACAGAAGCATATGCTTCTCCAGCAGGTCATTGGTCTGCTCAGAGAGGAGTTTGCCTTTGATGGGTATCTGGAAAAGGGGGATGAAGAGCTGACCATGGGTAATTGTTAAATTGAATTATGAGCTTACAATAATTGTTTTGGCAGCAAAATGAAGCCACTAATATTGATAATAAACGTTCTGAATGGGCAAAAATACCACATGCTTTAACATCTTGTAGAGAGCCTTCCTAAAAGAGTGTAAGGTGTTACAGCTGCTAAGGGAGCACTGATATTATATTGATGCTCCTGGATTTAAAACGGGATGTATGTAGATAGATAGACGGATTTATTAGACAGACACTTTATTGATCCCGAGGGACATTTTTGCATGTACATGTATGTGTGATGTCCTAACACTTTTGTCTATACATTGTCTATATAAATCTGTATTGTAGAATCAGGTCCTGGGTTTGATTCCCAGGTAAACCCAATCTGGCTACTTTAGGTGTGGACTTTGCACGTTCTCCCCTCCTAATGTCTGTGTGGGGTCTCCAACAGTCCAAAGACTTGAGTTAAATTGGTGATACAAAATTGTGTGTGTGTTTGCCCTTGCCATGCCATGATACTCTGTGATGCGAAATTGCTACCCACTTAAAACAATAAATATATAAAAAACAAATGTTTTGCTGATTGAGCTTTTAATGAATTAAATCGCAAATCTAATGAGATAAAATATGAATTGTACTGTAACTACATGCGGTGGCTAGCACTGTGGCTAGCACTGTTTCCTTAGGTTCTGGGTTTGATCTCCAAGTCAGCAAGGGTTTCCCACAGTCTGAAAAACATGCAGTCATGTTAGTTGGAGAGACACAATTGTTATACAGGTATTTAGCCTCTAGGATGCCCAAACCAGTGGATTGTAGGGCCAGTCAGTAAGGGCATCTTTATAGAACGCTTGAAAGAGAGTTAAATGTGTCTCTTATGATCTTTGATTTCACCTGCTGTGTAGTTTTGTAATTCTTACTCTGTTTATTTTAGGAGAGTACATTCTTTCATTAACAAGCCTGCAGTTTAAGACATTCTGCAGGGCAATTGTGGAGAAGTTCAGTGATCTTCACTGGGATGCAGACCTGCTGGGATTGCTTCACTGCCTGGTGAATCCTCAGTCTTCTGTGTGAGTAATCTGTGCTAAATCATTTAAACTTGACTTGTTCATTACAAACCAGATTGTCCCACAGTACACTCCGGTGCCATCTCTCCCTGCAGCATGGGTACTTTGATCAAAAACTTCAATGCACTGTGTTGTGACACATTCACTTCATCATGTGTTTAAAATGATCAGAGTGAGGCACAGCAACCCTTCCGCTGGTTCATACCAGACACCATATCCCAGATGTCTTCTCGCACCAGTGTGTCTTGGCCATCTAACAACCTGTCGGTGGTTTATAGCTTGTTTCTCTTCAGATCCCCTGTCAGTGGGTACACATAGTGACTGCCTGTGAGCACTCCATGCTGTTTTAGAGAGATTTAACTGACCATAAGAACTTGGCCCTTTTCAAAATGACTCAGCTGTTTATGTTGCCCAAAATTGCTGCATTTAATTCATGCACATGCTCAACATTTATTGTGTTTATGAGTGGTGATCCTAATATTTGCCTAATATGTGCATGTTTGGGGAAAAAAGGAACAATACCCAGATCATATGCCGCCTACATAAACATTAAGGAGGAAAAATCTCCTTATTACTTTTTTATTTGCTTCTCAATATACTCATGTCACCCCTTCTATTCTTTACTGATTATTAGCAATTATACAAGATGTGTTTTAAAAGCCCTTCATCCTACTTCAGTATAATTGTATGGTAACAAAATATCATGTGCCAGGGGCTCTCAAAACACACTTGATAAAATGTGTGTATGCTTCCTTTTGTAAGACAGATGTGTACACAGAGGGATCCAGATGTGTACACTAGAGAAGCGAAAACCATGTTCACAGTGCCACTCCTCCAACAGCTTTGCCTGAAAAGTGATCCTGTAGGAGTCACATGAGGAAGCAGAGATGTGAGAAGGCTGTGCAGAGCGGGGCAGTTGTTCGGATGGATATAATGGGTCCATTCTGTCGGAGATCACACGGCTCTCAGGCCTTTCTCTGTACAGGGTGTGGTGTAATGATAGGATGATGGAAAATCATCGCTCAGTTTTCTGCTGAAATTGCAGACTGGCATCATTGTTTGGCAGGAACTTAGAAAAGATCTCAGGGACATTTCTTGCTCTTTGACTGGTATGTGGTGCTGTTTTGACTTGTGATCAGCTGTTTTTATTGGACTATTGTGAAAGAAAAGTCTGTTTGGGTTTTTAATGTGATTCCATTGAAAACAAAATGTTTTAACGAAATGTTAAATTCACCATTTATACTGAATAGATTTTTTGTGCCATATCCTTTTTTCATGCATAGTTTAAATGACATGCATCTTAAGTGGTTTGCCAATTTAGAAAAACAGGGAGGAAAAACAATTGTTGTTCGTTTCTTTGTCAGCATTTTTTAATGTGTCTTACCAATTCTATTACATTAACCCTGGACTAAATTCAACTGACCAAGCATAACATTAAGACCACTGACAAGTGAAGTGAAAATCACTGTTTGTCTTCATCATGGCACCTGTTAATTGGGTATATTAGGCAGCAAGTGAACATTTTTGTCCTCAAAGTTGATGTTGGAAGCAGGAAAAATGTGCAAGGATAAGAGCAAATTTGACAATTTATGAGCATCTGCAAAACAACAGTACTGGTGTGGTGTTACAGGTCTGCACTGGTCAGTCTCTATCAAAAGTGATCCAAAGCAGCACCCTGTGACATCATGGGCAACCAAGGCTCTCTGATGCTCGTGTAATAATAATATGTTGCATTCACAGTGGTGTAACAACAGTATGTAAGCACCGCTTTGCATTATTTTTAAGGGTTAATGTGTTTTGGTGTCATATTGGGGGTAAACGTATAACAAAATAGGCATTTGTGGTTTTTCACAACTCATGGCTGCTCTTGGAACATAACCCCTGTGAAAATTTGGGGGTTTACTGTGTTTTAATTACCTGTACTCCAGTGCAAAATAATGAACTGTGCATGTTTATTTATTCATTATTTCCATTATTAGTTGTACTGAGAATTTTTTTGTGCAGCTGACCACAAGTCAACAATGTAAAGATACTCCGAAAAAACATGTTTTTAGTTTTATTGTATTAGTTCATACACATGTATGTCTCTGGAATCCTTGAAACATTTCACAATGTTCAGTATGGTAATTGATGAAGAACCAAAATGATTTGCAGTTTTGCATCACAATGACTCATTTTTGCTTGAACTTCCTTGTATACCCTCTCATGGCTCTCCTCTTTATAGCTGAATTGTGTTCCTTGAATGTTCTACAAACTGTTTGCCTATTATTCCTTGTCGCAGCTTTCAAGGTCTCCAAGCATTTAAAATGTTTTTTACAGAAGGTCTTTTCTGGAAATTGTTGTGCAGATGATCCAAACGTTATAAGTAAATTCTTAATTTTTCCCCTCTAATTTCAGAGCACCCATAACCAATCCTCTATTAGGAGAGAAGGAGGAAACTTTACTCCCAGATAATAGGAGGGCTGAGGCAGAGGTGAGCGTGAACACACAACGAGGTCAGCTTGACCACAATGCCAACGAGTACCAGACACTGACAGGCGGGCAAGAACATAAAGCTGATAAAAAGGCAAACCAAGGAAAAACTAGGGGGATGTTAGGACACAGAATGACCGAAGAAAAAGAACAAACTGCGTCTTACACCATGAACATCTACAAAGAGAATCAAGCAGGTACGTCTGGAAATGTCTTGTCACATGTTTTTATTTTTTATTTTTTACAGAATCATTTTCAGCCCCTCATGTAATTTCATTAAAGAGGCCAGAATGGAAGAAAAACTGTGAAAGTTCTCATTTTTGACTGTTTTTGACCATCACGGTCAGTTTTGTGTCGTCTTCATTTTCCACTTTATTCCAGTGCTGAACTTGGGCATGGAGAGCAGCGGGGCTCCAGTAGATGGAGCTGGTGGGTTTGTTTGTGAAAGCCAGGCTGTGTACCAGTCTTCATACCTGGAGCAGAGTTCAGAGAGCCACCTAACCCCGGACTGCTCAGAAGCAGAGATGGATGACTCAGAGTCTGTCATCTCTGACAGGACCTTGTCTTCCTGCACTGGCCCCCAGGGGCCTTTATTTCATCCTGCATGGTCCCTGGCTCTGTATGGTGAAGGCTTTTTCAACCAAGAAGTAGTCGAATATGCTTATAAACTGGGGTGCCGCTCTGACTCACCAAGCCTGGAAGATAAATTACAGGTAGGAGCTCAGCATAGACATGCTCAGGCTGCATTATAAAGACAATGTATATACTGTATAAGTGTGACAATTCTACCTGCTGGTGTTTTTTTATTATTATTATATACGTGGCCTAATGTTTTTCATTTTTTGCTTAATGCTAACTGTATTCAAAAGGAGTCACCTTTCTTAGACGAAGAATTGTACCAGGTATGTTTTATTTAATGAAGAAATGGTTTGCTCCAGTAAGTTCTATTTTATTACTTAGATTTTGTAGGTACACTTAAAATCCAAAGGTTTGCGTGAATAATTTAGAACGTATTTAGACATCTTGACTTGTTATATTGCACATTATACTGTCTTGTGGATTGGATTTTAATGGAAATAATTGGGATTTTCATCCATAATATTCAAATACAATGGAACTTTGTGCTCCAGTAAACAAGATTTTCCTTATGTGTCACATACACACTATAAATATAATTTTTAATTGTCATTATTGTACAAATAATGTTAAAGATTTCTAATTATATTTAGTAATGCTCAACAAAACTTTTTTATTTCTCTGTAATTATTATAGTCAGTTTTTGAACTGTTGGGCCAACAATTTAATAGTGTAAAAGTTTTGAAATAACATTTAATTTAAAAGGAATATAAGTAATTATAAGTAACTTATGACTCATTGGGATTGAGTCTAGTTTGTGACTTTTCTGGGCCTATACAAACAAACTTTGCATCACTGGCTTAGCGGTTGCTGAACAAAAAATGACCCCCTTCCCAAGTCGGTACCTTAAGGTTCGACTAGAAGCAAGGGGTTCTTTTGCATGTCAGCCTTCAAGGCAACAGCAGTGTAAAGCTTGCTTGACTGTAAATAAAAAAAAATTTTAACAAGTAAATGTGAAACATGTTTAATAATAATTTGCTGCACATATAGTTATATAGCCCAGCATGTTGATCTATTTAAATACATTTATATAAATAAAATAATAATATGCAAATGTTTTTTTTTTCTTTTCTTTTTTTAGACATTGAAAAAAACATTTGTGCAAACTCTTTTTGAATTTCAGGACTGCCATGTTGTGCATGTCTCTTAGTAGTGAGCTTTTAACTGTACTAATATAATGTACACAAATTAAAAAGATTAAAGGTAAAAAAGGTAAAAAGATTAAAGGCGTCATTATTTTCTGGGCAAGTTTAATCTTCAGTGCTTTGATTAATAATCAAGGTTTTTATAAATAAATAGAGGTTTGGTTGACCGGTCTAACAGTAAGAACTCTCCAGGAGGACACAAGCTCCACACAAACCTTTTACTTCAAAGCATCGCCCATCGATGTTGTTACCATAGCAATTATTGGAGACACACAGGAAACTTACCATTCATGCAGCCTGAATTGGTACAAATCTGCATGTTCAAGTAAGCACATGTACTCATCGTCTTGTCTTCGAGTACTATCTTAAATCATTAATCGAGCTTATTAAACTGTAATGCTTCCACGCTGAGCTTTCTGTTCTCTGATGTGATCCAGTCATCCCTGTGGATTAAGTTTTTGTCTTTGATGTGTTGCTTCCTGCAGGAACTCCAACAACAGCTAATGCTCGAAAGCAGAAATTTAAAGAAAACCAGAATTTTTTACCACAAGCTTATTCACCAAGAAAGGAAAAATAAAGGTGCTGAAATGGTTGGAACTGAAAGTTGGAACTGGTGATGGTGTTTAGGGTGCTTTGGTTATTAAGCTGATCTGCTTTTGTTGTAGGTTCAGATGCAAAGGTGATGTTGCCCAAACTGAAAGCCCAGTTGGATGAGCTTAGAACCAAAGTAGAGTTCCTTGACTCTGTACGACAATATCTACAGGTGGGTCCAACTGTGGAAAATTGTTCATCATGTTTATTCCATTATTACACAGCTGAAAACTACAGGCATGATGCGTAGAAAGAAATTATATTTACAAAATAGAAAAAAGGCAGTAAATTCAACTGTCTTGATCGTGATCATGTGAGGCAGTCGTGGCCTGGTGTATAGAGAACCGGGCTTGTGATCAGAAGGTTGCCGCTTCGAATCCCAGAGCCGACAGTTCACGACTGAGGTTAGGT
>JAYDZG010000039.1:26371663-26383342 GCA_034509265.1 Microcambeva bendego
CACGAATGAAGTGCCCTTGAGCAAGGCACCCAACCTCTAACTGCTCCCCAGGCTCCGGGCATGTGTGCTCACTGCCCACTAGTGTTCACTAGTGTGTATATGTGTGTGTTTCACTGCATGAATTTGGTTAAAATGCGGAGAACGAATTTCACTACACAGTGATTAGAAGAGCTGAACACCTATATTGGCTTCTTTTTCTTATTTCACTTATACACGGCACTTAAAAATGCTTTTCATATTTCAAAAGAGGAGCCCTGGAGATTGGCCAAGTTGAAGTATCTTTACTGCCAATATATTTCAAATGTGGAACTGTGGCCTCCTGGTCTTTAGACATGCTTGTTTGGAAGCAAACATCATGAAATCTGAAGGTAGTCTAAATGCTAAAAGAAAAAAAAGTCCTAATGGAAATGTAGCAATGATTTCCATTAAATATGTATTATCAGTATCTAATGCTTTTCGACTATTAATTCTGAGCAGAGGATGTTTACAGTGTATAATTTATGAAATTGTTTTATCCTGCTGAAATATTTAACAGCTCTATTTAGATGACCATGGCCAATATCAATAAGTGCTTGTTTGAATCCCGACATGCACAGCCGTTACAGATAAAATCACTCACACTCCATAAAATCACATGATATTACATAACCAATCAGACTATATGGACACTTTTAAATCCAAATAAATTCAACAAACGAATCTACAGTTGCTCACAGAATCATGCAGAATGTCTTTATTTATTATAAATACATAAACAGATGTACAGTATAATGAAACACAGCTGGTTTGCTAGTTCGGCCATTGTACAGCAGCCCTGGAGCACAAGGACCCAACAGCATGGCAGAACCAACATTTCAATCAATAGCCCTAAGCTCTACCTACTAATCTAACACTATCCTTAAGACTAGTGAATGTGTAAAACTTAACACTGTACAATAAAACAAATAAAATAAAGCAAATAAAATATAAAACCACCTTGCAAAACATCTGAGACACCTCGGAAAACTGATGATTTTCAAGACGTCTTCTAACGGTGACATTATCAGAATATCTGACAGTTCCTAATAAAAATATTGTTCAATAGAGCTTAGAAAGCAAAGTACAACATAGACAAACAATTTCAATACAGCTGCCAGTGATTCAGAAGTCACAAATTAAGCCATCAGACAAACTAAATAATGCATTTGCATGTGTCAAAACAAAAGGAATGTATTCGCAAAAGAAAAATACACCCACTGCTGAAGAACATTCATTTAATCTTATACATTACCATCAAAGTCAAGGAGTCACATATAACAATTCTACAAGCACTTTCACAACCAGCTGTCAGATACATAAAGAGGAAGTTTAGGATATGATTTAAATTTGATGGTCGCATACTTTTGGTCATTTAGTCTATATTAAATCGACACGCTCTGGCGACCCCTGACGAGAGCCACCAAAATGATTCTCTATCATCTTTACATGTGTGGAGTACAAGCTAGCTTCGAATAGCATTTGAATAGCAGGCAGAGCAAGCAAGATACTGTGTTGAAGGATGATTGTTAAGTCTAATGGAAATTATTATGGACTGCATTGTAGAAATTCTCATAATCATACTTTGAGAAACATTTTAAATTGTTGGACAAGTGGTGATAATCTTAATACTCAATTCAACTCAAGTCAATTTATTTTTTACAAGACATTGTCACAAAGCAGCGTTACATAGTTTAGGACCACCAGACCAAAAACCTCCTGTTGAGCAAGCAGAGGGCGACTGTGGCAAGGAAAAACTCCCTAGAAATAGAGGAAGAAACCTAGGAAAAACCAGACCCAGCTACCTTCTTGGGTGGACTGGAGGATATTTTAAATAACATGATTTATAAAAATCATACAAACACAAAATTACAAGAAACCAAAAGTTATAACTAAGAGAAACTCTATAAATATGCATTGAGGCCCTGGGCCCTGTCTCATCTATCAGGTGCAGCTCAAGAGGTGTCAATTATGAATATCTCCTCAGAGTAAAACAACAGAAGATGTAGTTAAAAAGTAACATCATTAAGAGTACAGAGTTTTACAGCGAGTAGCATTCGACTCCGGCACCCCTACCTATTGCAGCATAATTAAAAGGGAGAGCGAGCAGGTAACATGAAGGTCATGAAGACTTTCACAGGACATCAGCGCCCACCTCACACTGTTCAAGCATTACGCTACCTAATTACTTCTTTGGAACAGTGATAGCCTAGTGTATAGAGGTTTGGACTATGAATTGAATGGCTGAGAGTTTAAAACTGTTTTTAGTTAAATGCATTTAAAACATTTAGTTGATTGGTTATTGTCATTATGATGCAACTTAGAGAAACTTTTTTGCTTTCCAAACTGCTTTCCAAACCCATTCTCTCTCTCTCTCTCTCTCTCTCTCTCAGCTGTCTACTTCATGAGCTACAAAATAAAATTCCCACTTTAATCAGAGTCTTGGGTCTCAGCAGGGACTTTAATTGGGGCAAAATTTTAATAGGCAGCATTTTTTGGAGTTATACAGAGTTTCAGAGGAAAAACCTGCTATGTAAAGCAGAAAGATCAGCAAAACGCCTGCCTGTTTTGGACACACAACACACATAAACAAGCACACTTTCATGCATTTATTTTTACTAACTGCTTAAACCTGATGATGGTGCCAATCCTTTATATGGTGACACATTTATTATTTCCTAGCACCTATGGGCAATTTAGAGCATCCACCTTCTGCATCTTTTTGGGAGATGAAAGTAGGCTCTAAAAATTAATCAATTAAATGATCAGTGAAAACACTGATAATATGAAATAAAGGTTCGAGATCAACAAACCATTCCTCATTACTGCATTTTCCAAAAATGTTTCATCTTTTTAAAAAACTGGGTAAAATGAAACAAGCTTTACTGAGATAATAAAAAGCTGTAATTATGGTGCCATTGAATGTATTTGCCCAAATTAGATTTGTGTAAGCTGGTACACATTTGAAACATGACAGGATCAGCCTTGACGCATTACTGACCCTGGGGGCCCTGATGGTGTTGTGTCTATTATGGTGGGAGTGCTCTTTATTTCGGCTTTTGAATGAGGAAATTGCTTTGCGCTCTCTTGCCTGAATTTGTCATAATCAAATTACTTTTGCAATGTTTTGAGAAGGAAAAGAGAGTACAATAAGCTTTATCTTCCAAGGCCCTAAACCCACATCCGTGCACAATCACTAAGCCAAGGACTTTTTTTTAACTTATGACTGATTTTACATTTGAGCTGTATTTAATTTTTGACATACTTCTCAAGGGATTGAAATGCATTTACTGTTCTTTAAATTATTTTATATATTTTAATTATTAAAGGTGAACTATTGGCTAGGGTGGCACAGTCGTTATGCCTCACAGCAAGAAATATTAAGGATCGGTTCCTTGGCTGGAGTGGCAAGGGTCCTTTCTATGTTCTCCCTTTGTCAGTGTGGCTTTCCTTTTGTTGCTTCGGTTTCTGAACAGGTTTCTGTGGAGTCTGTGTCAAGTGGAGCTACTAAAAGTTCAGTGTGGTGTGCTTGTGTGCTTTACCACTGAATCACTGAAGCACCGCTTTTGAATCTGAATATATTTACATGGATTGTTTTGGGTCAAATGATAAATTTAGTTGCAGTTAACATCGTCATTGAACAAGAACAACAGAGAGACTGAAATGCAAGTAAAACAAACTCAAACCACCTTTAAGAAAGAAGAAGGAAATACATATCCTTGAGTAGGGTTGGAAGTAGTGTCAGAGCAACCATATGGTTCCACTGGAGCAGACAGTGTTAAGGGTCTTGCTCAAGGACCCAAGAGTGGCTGCATGGTAGATCCCAGACTTGAACCACCAATGTTCCGGTTGATAGCCCAAGGCTTTACTCAATTAAGAAATGACAGGAACTAAGAAATATTTACAGGAAAGCAACTAAATATCTCATAAGTACAGTCACAAAAAGTATTTAATAACCACCTCCAGTGTGAACAAAATCTGCACTGTATACATTGAATTTCATCTCAGGACTGCCATTTGAAGCCTTGCTGTATCAAAGTCACAATACCTGCTGCCGGCTTTAATGGTACTCGTCTAATCACTTGTAGTAGTGAATGTTATGTTATAAAATATAAGTGTTTAACAAGGTCAGATGCACTTTAGGTGCAAGTGCGCTGATGATCTGATGATCTTATTTTCCTGAATGATAGTGCCTCTTTACATAGTGCAAAATAATTTAAAGAACATCAGCAAGGCTTACTCAAGTAACATTTACAGGATCAACAGGATCTCTTTCCTTCCTGAGGAATAAAAGTAACCCATAGGGCAGCAATTAATCCAAAGAGATGAGAAACACTTTTCTGGAAGCATTTATTGGCTAATATCAATGTATTGTTGCATGTTTTCTTAATTTGGACCCTGTAAAATTAAAGACTATGAAAGTAAACTAGATCTTCTAATATCAGAAAACAGCAGTTATGCACAGTTATGACAAAGCTAGGCTCAAGACAAAACGGAGAGAGGTTTAGCCAGCGATAGCCTAGTGGTAAGGTTGGGGGTTCAAACCTCCTCACGACCAGGTTGCTGCTCTTGGGCCCTTGAGCAAGGCCCTTAACCCTCATTGCTCAATCTGTATACAACTACTGTATTGTAAGTCACTTTGGATAAAGGTGTCTGCTAAGGGCTGAAAATGTAAATGATTAAATATAAACTTTAAGTGTTTTTTGTTTGCCAGATAGTCAAACAAGATGTTAAATCCACATTAAACGAACCAGTTACTAAACGATGAGCATGATGTGCTATGATACAGTAATTTAATAATGTTTTAATTCAACCACAATTTAATCTTCAAAAATCCTTTAGCTGACCTGTACCTGCTGGGAAACATCATAAATATAATAAATATTCTACAGTACAGTGTGTGTTCATTGCGTGAGCTGAATTCTTAAAAGCCATCTTCAGCAGAAAATGCTGAGTCATCTGTGATTAAGATTATAATTTCTCATAAATTCTCGTTCTGGTGTGTCCAATATTCAGTGTATCAGTAATCAGTGGTGTATGTTCTGCTGCTGTTCATATCCATCTGTCATAATTAAAACGTGAGCAAACATAAAATAATGACACACAGACTTTCAACGAGTGTCACGAGTAACACATTCTTTATATGTTTCTTTTTGAAACATGACTGTGATACACTGTGAAACACATAATACGGCCAATAGTTTGTGGACACCCATCCTAATGAATCAGGTGTCCTAACCGCACATTTTGCAGCAACATCTTGATAAAAAGCTCGAGTTCTTTCTGCACATTAAGCAAAGTCCATGAAGACTTCAGCCTGGCTTCATTTGGAGCATATCACCAACCACCTATCAAGTTGCCACTGCTGGGCATCTAAGCAAGGTCCTTAACCTTAAATTGATCAAACTGTGTTCAGTCATAATTGGAAACGACACACTTCTGTCCGTATTGTGTATTAATGTTAATTGCATGTACATTATATGATTGATCACCAGACTTCCAAGCTTTCAAGTTGTTTGTTTCTCCCACAGCAACCTACATAAGCATTTTCATTATAAACATTTCATTATAACTATATCTAAAAAAATATCCTTATGATGAGCGGTTTTCTTCTGGCTGTCACGACCCTGGAAACCTAGGATTCTCTAAAATGCTGTTGTATGATGTAGGAATAAATATTCTCCTTCCCATAACTTTATTGAATTACTATATCAGATAAACATTTTCAGCAAGGGAGAGCTTACCCATACATGGCCCCACAACTTTGGAATAATATCCCTGTCTTCGTCTGTGACTCAAACTCAGTCTCGAACTTCAAGACCAGATGAAAAAAAATATCTTTTATAACTAGGCATTTCTAATCCAGTTGAATAATTAGGGGCTGGAGACTCACGCTATCTTCTGCACTGTTGACATATTCTTATTGGCATTAAGGATTTTTTGTATTAATCTTTATTTTTTGTGTTTTTCGACTGATGTGAACTACCCTTCAATATTCAAGGCTGCCATGCCAACAATGCTGTTCCAGCTGTACTTTTTACTGTGATGGGAATATGCAGTGACTGCTCTTGATGAATCAAATTCTAATTAATTCACTTTTCCTCTAGGCCACCCAATGAGTTGGTTCCCTGTTGAGTCTGGTTCCTGTCAAGGTTTCTTCCTTGTAATATTTTAGGAGTTTTTCTGTTGTTGCCCTCGGCTTGCTTATCAGGGATTTTGTCCTGGAATTTGAGACAGTGTCAATTTGAGACTTACAAATACACTGTGGAGTCATTATTATGACCACTTACTACTTTTGGCAGCTGTAGTAGTATTATGTCTAGGGAATATAATGTGGCAGTGTCTGCAGCATGCATTAATATGGATTTATTACTTATTTGGGTATGAATTTATCCATACAGATCAAGTAAACCAATACATGCTGATTATGGCCAGCCGTTGTCTACTGGGTAAGGTACTGGACTAGTAATACAAAGGTTGCCAGTTCAAACCTTACTACTTCCAGATTGCTGCTGTTGGGCCCTTGAGCAAGGCCCTTAATCCTCATCACTCAGACCGTATAATGTAACTATAAGTCGCTTTGGAGAAAATGAATCTGGTAAGTGCTGAAAATGTAAATGTAATGATCTTTCCTGGGTTGGATAGGATCTTCCGGCAAGACAATGTGACACATCGTAAAGCCAGAAATGTCCCACATAAGTTGGAAGAGCATGACCAAATAAGTTCAAATAATTTTACATTGTTTGGAAAAGACCATTTGTTTTCTTCAATAATTACAGGCATTAAAATTAGTAGATGTAATATTCTCTTGACAGTGTAGATTCCTGCCTAAAACTGAACAAGAGATCGAGAAAGAATCATTGTTTTTCATTGCTTCAAAGATCAACTTGAACCAATGCTTATCATCTTGCAAGTTAATCTTCAGATTATGTGAGGTTGCTTGTCACCATATCTATAAAACCCTGAGAAACAGTTCTTGTTGAAGGTTGAGTTGAAAAGCTAATGTTGCTTAACTGCTGACCATCAGTTTCTTGTTGTAGCAGAAGCAGTTACATTCTGCAGCACCAGCACCGAGAGGCTGAACTCCCCGGTTTGATATTTGGCCGGGTGCCAACCTAGCCACTATGCACAAACCATATACATATAATACATAGTTTAGAACAACATCAGGAATAAAAGATGCTCAATAACATAAACAAAAGAAGATCACAGAGTAGAGTAGAACAGCTTATAGAGTAGAACAATTTTCTTTTTAAAGTTCTCTTGAAACATAAACAACTTAGGCATAAGTGAGCACATAATCACATGCTTATTAATTTTAGCATGTATAGTAGTATTCAGATTGATCTTTCTAAAAGAACATCATGTGTTGTATCGGTTGCTTCTTCATGTGTTAATTGGCTGGGATAGTTTGTGGTGGTGACATCATATTACGGTGTTTGGTGCCCACAGGAGTCAGACAGATGGAGCAGAGGGATCCCTGTACTCATCTCATAACAGCCAATCCACATCAGCCCTGGGGCCCTGACAGAATGGGGCCAGAGGGCTGGAAGTGTTAGGTTTGTGTGTGTGTTGTTTTTCCTGGAGGATGAACATGGCACGTCACTAGAATGGAACTCATCTGTGAAACACTAAAACATCACCAACATTATAGACACATTGCAATAAATAATATTTATTAATTTATTACCTAACAGTCTGTTTTATTACTGTTTTATTCAGGTCGGGTCTCAGTGGATCTGATTCTTTGTGCAAGAAATGTCTGGGCCATGTCATCAGTCCATCACAGAGTAGAAACCAACACACTAATTTACACGCATGCACACACAGCACTTTTGGTTGGCCTTACTTCATGTCATGGACTCATGGGAGGGAACTAGAGCACCACGAGGAAACACACACACACTCAGGTAAAGCATACAAAGTTCACACAGAAAGAACCCTGGACACTGAATTCAGAGCCAGTTTTCTGTAAGGTGACAACTCTATTCCCTGCACCACCCGGTGCACACCATGCTAAAACTAATGTTTGTCATATTTTAATTAATGCCCAAATACCCATTTACTTTTTACTTGTTGTTCAGAGCCTGTATTATCCTGATTAGTTCTGTGGTTGGTTCAGTCATCTGTTTAGAAAACAGCAAGAGGGTTCCAATTCACCAGTGTGTCCCAGACCAATTAACTAATTGGCACATGTAGTACTCTAGAACAGTAAATCCAATTGATGCATGTTTTTGGCAGGCTGGATGAAACAATAGTACCCAGAGAAAGCACCAATACAACCACAAAAAGAACGTCTACAACTCTCAACAATAACGAGGCAAAGTTTATACCCAGGTCCTCAGAATCATGGTGTACAAATGTATCTGCACTACAGTGGATCAGGCTGGATCAGAAATGTTGAATTTCCTATATAAAAGACATGATGAGTTAAAACAAATATGCTTAAACCGTTGATTAAGTCACACGTATACTGTGTGCTTAACTAGCAGATTTGACACCTATTGAAAATGTTTGGCACATCATAAAGAGGAGAATCTGACACTCACAAGCACAAACAATAGTTTCGGATTAAAGAAGAATGGGCAAAAATTCCACTCAAAAACAGGCAACAATTAAAGTCCTAATTTTAAGTTATCAAGTGACCAAAATGTTACCATATTCCTAGAAAGAAGATGCAAAGTACAGTTTCGCAGTGGCTGGTTAGTGAAAAAATATATAATTTGAAAGAATTCACAAATAAAAAGTGTTTGTAATATATCATATAATATATTAATATTTAATACAATGTAGTGTTATCACATCTCACATAATGGTGAGTAAAGACTCAGAAGCCTGGCTTTATGAACCGCCATGCTAACTCACTTATGGAGTTTTTTATGTCCCCGAGATACAAAACGGTTTAAGCCACTCCAGAGAAGAAAGTAGTAATGTTAAACCTATAAAGGAGCAATTGAAACATCAGTCCTGCTGAGTGTCTGATCTGGCTGTAAAGTTCAGAAAGGCTCGTGTAAGTCCACGCCATTCCTATTCATAAATCATGAGAATCGGGCTGGCAGCTCCTTAAGCACCTACAGACAGATGTTTTATTACATTATTTTGGATGGATGGATGATACTCATTTTATTTTTTCATTTATGTAGTATTGCTTGCCCTAAAACTATGAAATTGCCTCGTATATTTATTTGAAAGGAGTACGGACACAGGGTTGAATCTTCTTTGCTTCTATTACTGTTTTGGCTCCCTTATTGATCGGTGGTTCTAACTGACCTGGTGTAATCTTGTCATCTTGTGATAAATTTAACAATCTAGTCTAATAATAATAGCATTGCCTTATCCATTTTTCAGTCATAATCTTCGAGCTGTCGATAATGTGATTTGGAACTTTTCCTACTTGTGTAATTCGTTCCTGCTATCAGGATTAAATCAGCCCCATGGCTTTGGTTCTCTCTCTCTCTCGTTTTCACAGTGGAAAGACTAGACCTGTCAGGGCCTGTCAAAGATGTTTCAATTTGTGGCTCTTCCCTCCAGGGAGCAGTTGAATTAGCACTTTGGAGGCAGCATGGATTCAGTTCAGGCGTTCCCGAGAGCTCATATGTAAAGACTCCCACTGCACAAGCCACAGTTATATCCAGTTTTCCCAGTGCCTTGAAAAATGTAAGGTCTCCTCATAGTTTGATATTTCCTTATCTCAAAGACTAAAGAACAAAACCATGTGGACACCAATTTAAAAGAAATTGCTAAAAAATATATATCCTTTCGGGGGCTCCCATTATTATGACAGATGCACTTCAGGACACAATCCTCCCCATTTATCCAGGCTTGGGGCTGGCACTACAATGCATTTCATGCATCTGAGTGGGGCCCAGGCGACCAGTGGTAATACAGAGTTTTGAAATGGTTCAGATTCTCAACAGTGGTGAGTGAAAAACTCCCACTGCTCAACTATAAAATCTTTAATGTAAAATACACTATAGGTGTCTAAGAGAAGCACTAATTACTCCATTAAATTCCTACACGTGCATGTATTGCTACTCATCAAACAAAACATGCAAATCCTAAGGACTTAATTTGTGTAAGTACAGATTAGTCAATTTCTTTTTCCCAGAGGGAATTTCTTTTGGGTTGGGAAGCCTAGTTCCACTGCAATAAATATAGCTTTTATTACTGCGTAGGCCCTAATTACCTTTACACATAAAAGTGCCATGACTTTGATATACATGAAGGGTTATATATATTTTTATCGTTTTGGAAATCTTAATTTTGTCTTCCTCTTTTCTCTAAATATATATCGGCAGAACAGGACAGAGACGGCCATCCTCCTCCTCATCCCATGTACCCTGCTCCATGCCTCCCTCACTGATAACAGCTCAATCAAAGTGCTTTTCCAAGTGCTGGGAAAAACCTGGGGGAGTGAGAAAGTGTTAAAATGGGGGGTAGAGATAGAAAAGGAGAAGAACAGAGTGAGAAAGACTGGTCTGGCCTTCTCTAGAGAACACTGAGACCTGTGATACTAAAGTGAGGAAAGAATGAAGGTCAGAGAGTCGGGGTCATGTAAAACGGGAATGAAAATGTGGATGGCTTGACAGACAAGTGAAGGAGAAAGAGGAGAAGCTATTTCAGACTGATGGGGTGTTACACTGGTGTACTGTTGTTATTGTTTATCAATAACACATCTTCTGCACTGTAACTCATCACAACTGGGTGTAGTGCTGAGCTGTGGATATACATACATCACACTTCAGTGTCCCTCAATGTGTGGCTCACCTTGTTAATGTAATTACCTGCTACTTAACTATAGAAAATATACTACATTTAAGGTAGTAATGTAGTAATAGTCACTCAGTTTAACATTTCCACTGTAAATATTACTAATAGTTTCATTTAATTCTATTTACAGATTATCTGCCCAAATTGTTCCAAGAAGGTCCATGAAGAAAAGTTGTGAAGAGCATATATCAAAATCCTGCAGTAGAAAGCTATTTATTTGTCATTAAGGAGAAACAGGGGAAGCTAGAGATAAACTGTCTTGGCCTTCTCCAGAGAACACAGAGACCTGTGATACTGATCTGTGAAGAAATTCAACATTGTGATAGCCAGCAAACTATCACTGGTTTATCTGACAGGATGACATACAAGTATACACAATATTTCAACAATTACTTGAGACTGCTATTGCTAACTTGCAAAAGAACCCAGTCACCTTATCATGGTAAGCTCTGGCTGGTTATGATGTTGAAGAGATTTGACAAATCGTAGCAAAGACCATGACTGTTTGTTGGATCAGAGGAATTAAACAGTATTGCATATAAACGAATGAGATATTTTGACAAACCAGCTCACCTGACCAGGGACTGGAATAAGTTCTTTTATTTATATTTTTAAAAATAGCAGCACAGTGGTTTTAGTGGGAAGCACTGCCACCTCACAGTAAGACGGTCCTTGGGGTTTGATCCCCAGGTGGGGGATCCCCAGTTTCCTCCCAAAGTTCAAATTGTGCATTGCAGGGCCTGTCCAAAGCCGGGATAAATAGGGAGGGTTGTGTCAGGAAGGGCACTTGGTGTCAAAACTATGCCAAATCAATAGAATCGAATGCCTTTATTTGTCATTGCACAGATGTACAGTACAATGAAATTCTTTCTTCGTACATCCAAGCTTGTTAAG
>JAYDZG010000039.1:26401697-26413384 GCA_034509265.1 Microcambeva bendego
GGACAATACAGTGTACAAAACAATGAGCAGACAATGTGCTAGGTTACATTAGCATATATACAAAAAGAGATTCCATGGCATGACGTCAGCCATAAAAATATCCCTAGAAAGCTTCGTGGTTTCAATATATTGAAATAGAAATATATATATAGAATAAATAAAATAATAATTGAAAAAAAAATTGATTAAATCAGGTGAGAGGTAAGTGCTTTTCACAGCACTGTAAACATGTTGCCCCAATGGCAACTGTTGTAAAGAGTAAATAATCAAAGTATTTCAGACTTTAGAAGAACCACTAGCTGGTTTTTTTGTGCCCTAGCATGGTCGTTATTTGGAGGAGTATGTCAGCCTCTCCTCAAGAGTGATCTGGAGATGAGGAGATAGGTGGAGATGGAGGAGAGGGAGTGAAGGGTGAGACACATTCACATGGCTGTTTGCTTGTCAGTGACACCGCAGCAAAAGAGCTGCCAGCTCCAATAGTATCAGTAGGAAGTGGGAATGAGATTGCTGTCTCGTTTAATAAAACTCACTACCACCATATACATTTAAACACACACACACACACACAACGTAAAGGCACCTGAAGCTAACTCCTTTTTATAGACGTACTGTTTGTGAATGGTTGAATCTAGCTTGCCGAGGTAATGAGAAATCATCTTCACGAAAGCATGAAATCAGATAATCATAACAATAATGGAATTGTCACATTTGTGCACCCAGGTGGAGGAGCAGGATTTTCCACTGCGTCCACGGTTCTCATTTTGGCATTGGCGGTTGGCCACTTGAATGCACAAACTAGTGCACTGTAGGGCTGCGTGTCACCCTAGCCACTTGAATGCACAAATTAGTGCACTGTAGGGCCGGTCCCAAGCCTGGATAAATAAGAGGGTTACTTAAGGAAGGGCATCGGGCATAAAAAACAATGCTGAATTAATAATGTGGGTTTAAGCGACACCTGACATTGACCATCACGATATCGATCTTTAAAAAAAGAAGCTTATTCTGGTAAACTAATAAAAAATGGCTGAAATCAAGAGCACAATGTGTGTAGCTCCATTTTTTTTTGCATCATCCCATAATTACCAGATCTTGCCACGTCTTCCAAGTGCCCACAGTCTGCTCCTCATTTTCTCTGGGTACAGGCCAGCATATTACAGATATTAAGCCGGATAAATCCCGCTATCTGCTACTACAGATGGTGAAGCTGGTGTAAAGTAGTGAGTAATGAGTTTTAAGAGGTGCAGGAGGGTGTGTACTCGTTACAGACCCTTAAACGGACACCGGCTGGAAATTAAAATGGTAGCATTTGAAACATAATGAGGTTGGTGCAAACTGTGTATGATGACTGTACATTTATACAAATAAAATACATTTATTTTACATTTATACAAATAAAATTGATTTACAGTGCTGTTATTTTAGGATGAATAATGTAAAAAGAGCTGGTCTGAGTTATTTAGGGGCTGTTTGGAGCATTGGAGCATTTATTGGTGTTACGATGAACTTCCCCTTACTGTCAGGTCCACTAAAGGAAGATTTATGTAAAACGGAAATTAGGTAAAATTATGCAAACAAAGGGAATCTGGAAATCACACAATAGTAAATATAAAAGAAATCTTATTTTTGACAGCAGCACAAGCAGCTACTCCTGATATCTTGGGAGTCATTCATCACTGCCACATTAAAATCCTACCTGGGCATCCTAGAGACCTGCACTAACCAACAAACTGCTGCAGCTCTTTATGATCTTACATTAAAACTCCTGTTTACAACATGCTACACATAAAATTGTGTGTCTTAGTAAAGATCGCACCATATATACAACCATACATGTCTGTAAGTAGTTTTACAAGCTCTTTCAAAGCCTATAGGGTTTCTGCCAAGTACCCTGGTATTCTCCTGCCATTCAAAATAGAGTTTAATTGTAAACTGGCCCCAAGTCATTGGCTAATGATGCTTGAAGGATGGATTTGCTTTACACTCAATGTGAAACAAAGTATTTTACACTCTCACAATTTATCAGACAAATTTGTCCAAAGTGACTTACAGTACAGTTACAGTATACAGCAATGAGGGTTAAGGGCATTGCTCAAGGGCTCACCAGCAGCAACCTGGCAGTGGTGAGGTTTGAACCGATGTCCTTCGGATTACTAGTCCTGTACCTTAACAACTAGGTGACGTCTGGCCCTATAAAATCTTCAATACTGATTCATCAGTACATGATGATATAAACTTCTGTGTACTGATGAATCTTGTGTAGTGAGTAAACAAGTGTACATTCATGATGGTAACCAACAAAAGATCATTGGTGGTTCTTCATGGTTGACCTATGGTATTAAAATGAATGTACCACAAACTCATGATCATATTGATTTGTCTCCACACCCATATAGTACAAGAATAGATGATCAGATTTCTATGATGCATGTAACCGTGGTCTCCTGATTTCACTTGTTTGTCAGTCCCCTTCACCACCATTACTATTGCACAGTGTAAAGCTTTATGATGCAATCCACACTTAACTGAACATGGTGCAAATCTTTTCACCGGCTCCCTGTAGTAGCTGCCTGCATCACGTTGCGTATCGCTGATACCAGCGCAGTGGGTGCAAAGAAACCGAATACAACCTAGTAGAGATGTCACAAGAACCGATACTTCAGTACCAAGTCGATACCAGTGACAAGTTCAGAAAACGATTCGGTTCTCGTTTCCTGTAGTACCAGAGGTACCGAAGGTTTCACAGATCCCCCAGAGCACATGCTAATGTGGTCATAATGCTAATTATCAGGGAAAGCTAAAAGAGCTGTTTAGTTAAACAGTAAGGGAGTGAGACGGATCACTCCAATTCCTCCTGGTGTTACTGTTTAACTGGTGAGTGTTCCAAGTCATCACTTTATAAATCAGGTTACTTGAAATTGTCTATCTAGGTGGCGATTACCTCTCAGTTCATTAGCATCGTACTGCATTGCTCCTGAAATAAAACTCCAAGAGGGTGGTATAAGGGAGCAGACATCCACAAGTGGGGCTTGTGCTTACAGCCCTACATCATACAGGGAGATTGGCATGTGCCAAAGAACACCATGATTGACAGGACTCGACATTGGTGCCCTAAGCTCTTCATGGGTGAGAGCTGGTTCATGCTGAGCATGTGTGACAGTCTGGAGACACCTTGGAGAATGTTCCTCTGCCTGCAACATCCTCCAGCATGACCGGTTTGGCAGTGGGTCAGTAATAATGTGGCGAGGCTTTTCTTTGGAGGGCCAGAAAGCCTCCCTGTGCTAGCCAGAGGTAACCTGACTGTCATTTGATACCGGGATGAGATCCTCAGACCCATTGTTAGACCATATGCTGGTGCAGTTGGCCATAAGTTCCTTCTGATGCATGACAATGCGAGGCCTCATGTGGCTGAAGTGTCAGCAGTTCGTGAATGATGAAGACATTGATGCTATGCCGGCCCGTTCCCCAGACCAGAATCCAATCGAGCACACTTATGCCACATGGCACCACAGACTGTCCAGGAGTTGACTGATCCTATAATCCAGGACTGGATGAGATCTCTCATAAGAACACCCGCCGCGTCCTCAGAAGCATGCACAGGCATTGTAGCGAGGTCAAGCAGGCACGTGGTGGCAACACACACTACTGAGCCTCATTTTAACTTGTCTTGAAGATTATCCACTGAAGTTGGATCAGCCTGTAATTCCAGACCTCCATGGGATAATTTTGATTGAAATTGATCATTTGTATGTTATTTTGTTCTCAACACATTTCACTATGTAATGAAACACACATGCAGAGCTATACAAACACAGGCAAACCCATCGTTAATTTAGATAATGCTAGAGGGGGGTAACAAGCAACAGGTGCCATAACTGCCATGGAAACACACAAGGTTGAAAAAAAAACACAGAAACCACAGAGTATGAAGGGTAAGCAAAGAAACACAGAACCGACAGTCTAAGCCATAGTGACCATATGATAATTATCCTGAATCATTAAGTACTCCATGTTCAGTTAAGAGAGGTACACGGGACTAATGTTGGCACATTACTGAACAAACACATTTAGGACGATTTGAAACATCAGCCTAAACAGAACACAATAGGCTTGAATTTAACCAAAAGGAACATGAACAAAACCTGCAAATGAAGGCCAAGATTTGAAACTCGGCTCTCGATTGTTGTGTGTGAACTGCTCAACTCGACTAGGAGAGGTTTGGCGAACATTTGCAGTCAGAAGTAAAATATCTAGCATGCTTAATGTGTTTTACAGTATTTTTAAGGTATATTTGTTCCCCGCAATACATAAATGTACTGCACTTTTTACAATAAACAGTCACAAAGCAGCTTCAGCAGCAGTTTTTGGTCTGATGGTCCTGAAATCTGTGAACAAGCCAAGAACAAAACTCCTCTGAGATACAGGGAGAAACCTTGACAGGAACCAGACTCAGCAGGGACCCTCATTGTATTTGGGTGGACTGAAGGATATTTTAAATAACACAATATCAAAATCACAAACACAAAAATGCATTCAGATTGATTTTTTCCTCTTTGTTTGTGTGCTGATGAGCAGCATAAAATCCATGTTGATCTAATTGCTTGATGTGAAACCGATTTCATTTAAGTTTGTGAACATTTATAGTTAAAGTTTTATTACCATTTGTCTCCTCAAGCAAGGATCCGAACTGTCCAGACATTTGTCTTCTGAGGGTTTTTTTTATGTAAAAGCGGGCCGATAATTAGCAGAACAAGAAGAATATTGATGTCTGAACTGTGCTGTTGACAATGAGCTGAGAGAACTTTGGACAGAAATCAGAAATCTAACCTCTCACTTGAAACTAAACATTTGGTACTTTCGAGAGAATAAGCGAATAAACCTGTTCACTTGAAGGCAGTTACACTTGAAATAGTTGAAGGTAAAAGAGAAAGAGGACAGAGCGCAACATCATGGATGGACACTAAAGATGTTTTGCATAGTTTGTACCTGTTTTGGAGAAACTCTGATGGAATCTCAGTAATAATAGGTCAAGTGTTTTAAATCCCAATAAACAAACCTTATAACCCACAGTAATATTTCCCATCAGTATTTTTATCATCATGAATGAACCCACAGTGTACTCATTACACAATGATCTTCATTTCACAAGTTCATATCATCATCGTCATGGGCAATTTAGTATCTCCAACTCACCTCGCTTGAATGTTTTTGGACACGCAGTCACGGGGAGAACATGCAAACCACACCGAAAAGACCAACACCACCTAATCTAGAATCAAACCCAGGACCTTGTTGCTACTGGTAACTCTGTAATTTCACTTATCCAATCTAAATGCAGTCTGAATGATTTGTTGGCATGTTGTTTATTAAACAGCAGGTGGATATTTAATGGGTAGGTTGGATATTATCAGTGCTTCTTGTTGGCGAGTGCCTTTATTAAAGCCGTCATGTCTCCTCTAACAAAGCGTGGCTCTGACATCCCAATGGCATCACAGCCTTAAATCTGGAACAGCACAAAAACAATAAAAAAATCTCCAAACCACACACATCTGGGGAAAAAGTTCTTTCTAGACAAGAAGCTGAGAGAAATCGCTGCTGAACTTCCCAGTGACTGGTTAGTAAACATGTGTGAATAAATACAGATGGAGCTTTAAGCTTGGCTGAGATCTGACAAGTGCATGAATAAGCACGCTGAAGCCTCGTCTCAGTGCACACTGGTATTTCAACAATGACGTGACATTATAAAAGGTTTATAGTGCTTTAATGTTCCAAAATAATGATACAGCAACTCCACATCTATACACTGCAGTAAGAAACACGTTTACGCTTCAAAAGAGTAAAAAAAAAGCCCAAAAAAAGTCATTTTACGCATTTTCTTTGGCCCGATTAAATAAAAGAAAACAGTTTAATTCACCTTAATGCACTAATATGAAAGCAATAAATCAAAAGAAAACATTTTTATACACATACCTAACCTGTTTCAGATTTTAAAAGCTTAAAAAGTAACATCTGTACAGCAGGCCACCCAAAATCAATGGTAAAAAAAAGCAAGACACCAGGGCATTACAGACTCTCGTTCTCACTCTCTTAAATGTACAAAAAGATCCCGATCATTCAGAAGTAAACTTCATGTGCTTAAAACAAACCAACATTCCCATAAAAAACAGGCTTACAGTGAAATGTACAGCTTTGTTTTGCATAGTTTGTACCAACCTCAGAAATAAAAGGGTTTTATTTAGAGAAATAAAAGATCAGCGCAAATACAGTATTTTCTTTTGAAGAGAAACGATTTATTATAATTCTAGAAATTTCATTAAAAAAATCATATCGTGAACCCAGTACCATGAATAGTACTGCATCATGGGTAGAGTGTATCGTTACAACCCTATAATAAGGTACAGACTTTAATATTAGTGATTTAATATTTAGTGATTACGAGTGCTTCACATTCTGGGTCATAAAGTGTTGAAAACTAACACACAAACTAACAGCTTCAGGATTTCTATAACATCTGGGGGGGGGGAGATTTACATTTATAAGTAATGTATAAGTAGATGCACAAAATCATCCCACACAAAGTATCCAAATTAATTAGCATTTCTAATTAGGCTTTGCATGCATTTTCTTTCCCACACACTTTTTTTAAGGAAGTCATTTAAGAGGCGAGCTAATGCACAACTTGAATGCTAAACTTGAAGTGTGTGTGCTTGCGTGCATAGAGCACTGCAAACAATAACCTACCTTTCTTAAACACTAGTTTTTATCAGGGCTTAGTCTCTGGTGGTAAGTCTATAGCTGTAGCACCACCTGGTGGGTGCTGACCTAACCTTTACCAGCAGGGCATTAATAAAGCTTCCAGTACCAAGCAGCTCATTCATGCTGGTGTAACCCAGGCCAGAGTCACTTCTGGTTAATTGCAATAGTGTAAGCGATGGGTTACTGAAAATATTAATAATGCATCTGGGGCACCGAGAATGGAGAAAAGCATTCCCAGATCACAGCAACGACTCGGGTCATGCTCCGACATGTTTGCAAACAAATTATTATTAGGTTTTATTTTTGAATTAATGTTGAGTGCTGTTTAATAGCACCAGGACAAAGTGGTTGGTTCTGGGAAGGAGTGTAGAGCTGGGCAGAGCGCCAGCCTGCTTTCACTTGCATGCTTTCACTAAATGTGAGGAACAGTCGGTGGGCAAGAAGCTATTTCTGAAATGCAGAAGAATGGAGATAACTGATTTCATTCCAACATGACCTTGATTACACTGAACGTGAGGAAAAATGGAATTGTAATTTCATTATGATGTTGATAAAAAGGTGCTGATTGCTGCGACTGATTACTGGAACTTTTAAAGATAAAAATCAGTTCTTACAGCCCTCTGTGGGTCCTTCTAGAACTGAAGGCATGTATCAATAAAAAAAAAAGTTTAAAACTGGATTTTTATATAAAAGATTTGGTTCTATAATTAACTAATAACGGAATCAAACATATGTTCAAAATGATAATTCACAGGTTCGTTTCATAAACATGATTTAAAAATTTGGAGGTTTAACATGAACCAGAACATTTGTACCAGAACTAATCCAAAACTTTAACCAATGAGCTACCTGGTACATTGCATGTCATAGCAGTGATTCATTTCCATCGTATCCCCACCCTCCCTGGATAAGGGTCGCAAAAGCAGATTGTGATCTGCATTATTGATTTGGGATAGTTTTAATGCCAGACACCTCTTCCTGACACAATTGATCTGGACTTAGGACCGGTTTGTGCATCCTAGAAGGTACCTGTCGGACAATTTAGTGTCTCCAATTGATCTGACTGCATGTTTCTGGTGTATTAATGTTCTGCAAGTGAAAATGTGCACGGCCGCTGACAATTTGTCGGTGGGTGGGGGGGGTGAAGTTTATTTTTCTCAATCGGCTGTGTGATGCAGCCGGATGCACTAAAGTCGTGAGAACATAAACAACCTGTACAAGTGGTGTCCTGTAATATATTCACACAGGATATGGGTTCATCTCTAACCAGAGCAACTGTTTGTATGGGTCCTGTTGAAAAGAATGAAACAATGTAGGTGTGTGTGTGTGTGTGTGTGTGTGTGAGGAGGGTGCATTTGTAGTCTGCATCTCTTCTCAGTCAGAGAAAAAAATGGCACAAGTGGCAGACGAGTTGCATTCGGGAATTGCAAATGAATAGAAAAAAGGGGAGATGGGGAAATAAACAAAGACTCCAGCCACACACACAGACTCGGGGTTTTGGCTTGGGCTCGACTTTAAATAAATTCAATTATTTTAAAATAATCAAAAACAATGAGGAGTTTTTTTTTACTACCAATATGGATTTGCTGTTCTGCATAATCTGTTCTGCAACAGTAACTGTTCTGCTGTCACTGCTGATTGGATGATGAGTGTGTTTTATACCAATAGTAATACATGGAGGAACATTAGACAGCTTGCTGTTATTGAGGGAAGAATGATTTGCCAATTTTGGTGAGCTGGCATTGAAAAGGCATTGCCCGAGTGTCAAAAGCCATCTTTTCCACATTTTGGTGAACTACCAGTAAAACATGGCTTTTCACACTCGGGCAGGGCCATTATATAAAGCCTGTTGGTCCGGCCATCCTCAAAGTTCCTAATTTCTAATGTCACATTATATCGCATCTGATTTTTATACAGAAATCTAATGCTGCTAACTGCATATCAGAATATTTTCTAACTCACCTTCCATGTACTCAGTGTAATGTACTGACCAACACTCTACTCTCATCTCTCTTGATGATTTTTAGATTACAATAGTAATATAACAATAGTAGCTGGTGGAGGTGTTTTCATATGTACGCATGTATAACTGAAATGACAAAGCCTCTCTAACTTCAACTCATGTGGACTCTTAAATAAAAAGAATTGCCCATCCCTCCAGTTGCTTCCAATGAGACCACTGAGTATCATCCACACTTCTATTTCTCTTTGAATATTTCTGCAACAATGATCTAAACCGTAATCTTTTAACTTATCCGTCTGCTCTCTAAAAACTGAACACAGCTTCACTTCAGACTTCAAGAAATAAACAAAGACTTCTGTCTTGTTATCCAGCTTCATCGTAATGTTCCAGAACACTCACACACTCCCAACATAAAAAGGTTAGTCCATTCAAAGTGAAGACCACTGTACCGAGGGTACGATGGTCAATTATTCACGTATGATTTCGGATCACCACTGAACTCATGCGGCTGGTTGAGAAAAGCCGAAGGGGCAGATGTGGCCCAGGGGCCGTACCATACCCATTTGTGTTCTACTAGTTAGTCCTGGGACCTGGACGAGTGTCGAATAATTATTTAGCATGACTGTATTCTGTTCTGTAGACCACTGACAGGTGAAATAGGGTAAGAGACATTAGAGAAAGCTTCTGGCTTGTCTTTCCTTCAGTCGCAGTGGTGAAACTGCTAGAGAAGCTGGTGAATTAATTGATGATGAAAAAAAGGAGGGGACTAAAGTACTGAACAAGGTACACATTGCATAATGCGTCATTTATTCAAAGCTACTAGTTTTGTTCACCCCATGGGACACATTTATCAAGTTTCCTGCTTTTGACAGAAGCTATAATATTCTAAAAGGGTTTTTATTATTTTTTAAGTTATTCAGGACCGAAACCAAAACTTACCATGGAAACAGCTAATTCCCTTCTGTGCTCGGGTTGATCCCAAAATAAAAAAAGTGTTACTGGATGAGGATTCTGACAGTAACTGATCACTACATGTGTGGGAAGATAAAAAGAAGTTCGGATCCCTCTGTGTCTGAATCACACCGGCTCTCCAGGACGTCTTCGTTATCTCTCCAGTCTTTTGTTCACAGAACTGTAAGGTTCCAGTGACCCAGATATGAGCACATGGCTCGACTGGGAACTTTAAAATGTCACCACGACCTCGTGGTCTACAGGAGTTATTGTTAGACCGTGGCAAAAAAGGAAAAGGTTGTTTTAGGAAAAGGTTCAAGCACCCTTTCTCCTTAAAGATTTCATGTTTTAAACGGAATTATTAAAACAGGGTGGTCACATGCACATGATTAAGCAATTAAATGAGAGTAGCCTAGTGGTAAGGGTACAGGACTAGTAATCTGATCTACTGCCAAGTTGATGCTGTTGAGCCCTTGACCAAGGTCCTTAACCATCAATTGATCAGGCTGTATACTGTAACTAATGTGAGTCGCTCTGGATAATAGCGTCTGCTAAATGCTGAAAATGTAAATGTAATTGACTTGTGCAAGGATGGTCAAAGAAGCAGGACTTCTCCACATCTGGCACGGAAATATGTCTGGCGTACGCACATGTTGCCAGATACCACAGGGATCATGTTTAAAAGGTGGACGTGTACAGAGACATCTGTCTCTACGGCTATTATCAGCCTTCTCCAGGTGGACAAGCTGGCATCAGGATTAGATCTCTGTAGGATGAACAAAGTTTTGCTGTCTGCGAGTGGCAGACATATTACGCTTTTAAAAAAAATCTCAAAGGAGAATTCGGATGTTGGAGATGGATCGAGATGAGCACAAATCTTTTTGATTAGATTGTGTAGCGAGAACAGTAATCAGATGAAAGAGATCATGAGCTCACGATCTAGCTGGCGCTACACGGGCGATGTTCAATCAGTCTGTGAGATGTGTGACAGTGACTGATATAGAGCGATACATGTGAACAAAACCTTTATTGTAAACTAATAATCACTGGAATGATCACTAGCAGCTAAAATGAGTAAAAAGTCATTTCATGAAATATTGAGATATTACGGCTGCACTAAAAGTATGGCTGCTTAACCATTAGCATGTAGGACATCACGTTTCAAAATCATGGACATTAATAGAAAGTCTAAATTTTAGCTACAATAGCCTTCACATTCTAACTATAAAGTCTATATTTCTTTTGTTGTTGTTGTTTACAGGGCCCCCTCCCCCGGAGTAAAAGAGTTCCTAGGCCTGTTTTTATAGTTTAAACACCTAGAATCAGTGAATAGTTCCACCTGTAGGAAAACAAACCAATCACAGTGATTATGTAGCGTCAGCTGTCAACCAAGGGCAGAGCGGGAGTTAAGGCTTAGAAACTGTAGCGGTTCATTTACTCGGAAGCTCACTTTCTAGGGATACTTGTATGGAACTTGTATGGAAGTAGTGGAACTGTGTGCTGTTGGATCATCACCGGCTCTAGACCACAGACCGGCTCATATCACTGTACTGATGTTGAATCTATGTTTGTACAGTCATTCAGGCAAGTGCATTTTTGCTAATATTTGTGTTATGGATAAATTAAATGATATTGCTCTTAATAATTTAGTGGTAAAATGCATGAAAAATTTAATATTGCCACTAGGGATGTAACGATACAGTCTACCCACAATGCAATACGATTCAAAATACCGGGTTCATGATTTTTTTTTTTTTTAAAGACAAATTGTGTGTAATTAACTTAGTTTCCTTTACTATTTATTGTTAGAAAAAAATAGGGAAGAAGTATTTGCTTTTATTAATGATATTGAATTAGAATGAACCGATTAATATTGATTCTTTCAGACCCTCGAATTGCCACAATAAAACATAAATAATAAATTAAAAGAATATTAGTGGTGAAAATCCACAAAAGATGGATTCTGTAAACCCTGAACATGAATTTCAGGGGTGTATTAGAATTTAAACATCATGTTTTA
>JAYDZG010000039.1:26431999-26442410 GCA_034509265.1 Microcambeva bendego
CCTGAAAGTTAAAGTTATTTTACTGCTTTTACATCCTTGTAAATACTGGCCAACATGTTATTTTATGCTCAGTCTACCACTCAGTCATTGACAAGGTTT
The DNA here is from genome assembly GCA_034509265.1 of Microcambeva bendego. NCBI lineage: Eukaryota > Metazoa > Chordata > Actinopteri > Siluriformes > Trichomycteridae > Microcambeva > Microcambeva bendego. The sequence continues at coordinate 26,432,099 of JAYDZG010000039.1, forward strand.
CTGGGAATCTCAGCCTGCATTATAAGTGTACATGTAAACAAACTCGCTTTGAGGATATTGATAAAGATCCAGAATAATTTGATGCAGCTTTGGTAGCAGTATTGTATCAAAAATGGAAAGAGTGGGATCATAATCAAATTTCAATCCCACAGGAAGCAAGCTGATACTTCCGTCTACTCTTTAACTGTGAGGGCGGCACGGTGGCCAAGTACTCTCGCCTCACAACAAGAAGGTGCTGGGTTCTATCCCCAGGTGGGGCGGTCCAGGTCTTTCTCTGTGAAGTTTGCATGTTCTCCCCATGTCTGGGTTGGTTTACTCAGGTTAGATATAAGCTTGTACACTGGTGAATCTTGTGTAATGGATGACTACCATGAGTCTGTCATGAATGTAACAGAGTTAAAAATACAAGAAATACAAGATCCCTGAGAAATACAAGAAGCTGAATGATGCCATTAGATTCCACAGGCCCTATAGACATTGACTATTAAAACTATTCTTTGGCCTCTTTAAAAGTTTCATAATTGTGTTATGAAAGTTAAAAACTCAAATCTCAAAGTAAAATTGTTTAATGCTTAGACAAAAGGTTTGTAATGCGTCATACATTAATTTTAAAACGGTTTTGATACTTGTAGAGCCAGCTCAAACTCCAAGATTTAGATTTTCTATGTTGTCCACAACTTAGATTAGATACATTAGATAGATTAGATAGATAGATTAGATAGACAACTTTATTGTCATTACTTAATTTTTTGTCTGGGAAATGCATTTGTTTTGGAAGTCACCAAGCTTCTTCATACATTTAAAATGACTGCAAAAGCTTCCAGGGCTGTGTCCTCTGTCCTCTGTACTTTCAAACTTGTTTGGCAAGCCTTGTTTACTTAACTAGCTCACTCTGACAATCTCAGTATATTTGACTGAATTAGAAATATAGAAACTCAGATGACTGAAAAACAGTGATTATGCCTTCCAAGGGAGAAAAACAGAAACACTGCCATTCACTACCTCCCTTTAAAGCCACTAAATTATAAAAACAAGCACATATCCAAAAATAAACTGGGTTTACTGTTAATTTATGCGTGTGTCAGCTATAAACTCTCTCACAATTAACACTTTGGCATGTGAGATTTCAAAGTGTCGAAATTCAGCTGACAGAGCACCAACGGATGTTCAAATCACAAATGTAGACAAAAGTAGTAGTAACAAAAGTCATGAAAATGGATGTAAAACACTGACTTGTGTTGACTGTTAATGATGTTTGTCAAAGACCAACAAGAAAAGACTTCAGGATTACAACATTTGGTGGCTGGCACAGATCCGATACTGATATAGGGCCAATATACGTCTGATATAGGCCCGATAAAGGCCCGATAAAGGCCCGATAAAGGCCCAATATAGGCCCGATAAAGGCATGATATAGGTCTGATGTAGGCCCGATATAGGCCAGATACAGGTCTGATATAGGCCCGATACAGGTCCAATACAGTTCTGATACAGGCCCGATGTAGGCCCGATATAGGCCCGATATAGGCCTAAAAATAACTGAATCAGCGATTATAAGGAACAAAAAAACAGATACTGATCAGATACTGTTGCTGAATACAAACACTTAGTGTGTGTTAGTTTTTGAATAGCCTCATTAACATTGGGTTTAGTTGTGGCTGTAGTAGATTGACTTCCACATCTAAATGAAACCAAAAATCCTGCTAAATGTTCTGTGTGCACAGAGAAATTACTGCTTAGTTCGCGAAGAGAACTGATGGTATCAGCCCAGTATCGGACATGGTATGGAAGTGGTATCGAGTCAGAACTAATTTTAGACCATTAAAATATTCGTGATAGCATTCAGAGGGATCAAATGTCCTGAAGGGCCAGCAGACTTCTTCAGAACTACTACATATGATAAACAGCATATGGATCTCTTGTGATATTGTTTTATTTTTTTTAGATAAAGAATTAATACTTTAGTAAATTTTGATGCCAGTGATTTAACTACATTTACCTCAGGTGGACTAAAATCAGCCCTGAAAACTACAAGTTCTAGAGTGATTAGCGTGGTCGCAAACAACAAGAACATGGGTTTGAATCCCCTGCCGGATGGCTAGTGTCCCTTTCTGTAGAGTTTATATGTTCTCCCCTGCGTATGCACCCTCCCTCGATAATTCAGTTTCCTCTCTCCAGTCCAGTCAGGCCAACTAGAGATCCCACACTGTATCAAAGTGTGTATGTGTAGATCCGTATGAGGTGTTTCCTGTCTTTCTACTAATGAATCATCCCACAGCGACCCAGACTGAGATGAAGCGATGGTAAAACAGAACGGATGAACATGGAATTATTTCGCTGCTAAAGTAAATGCAGTCATCAAACGCTTTTCAATTACTGTGCTTCAGGGAGACACCATTCTCATTTAATACCCCGTCGCTCCTATGCCCGTATCCAGCGAGAGCAGTCGATGTAGGTATTTGACTATTTAGCAACAATAAGAATTAAATTGGTAATTAACCTTCATAATCCTGCAGCTCTCCGAGAATAGAACTCCCATCATCCATGCTGCTTTGAGAGATACGCATTGTCAAGGGTGGGAAATTGAGGGACTTGCAAGCAAATGAGCAGTCATTATCAGTGCTAAGCGGCTGCTAAGATAATGAAGACGCATCTCTAGAATTGAGAAAACCTTTAAATAATGACCCAGAGAACAAGATTCCTCCAGCACTGTGTGTTTTAATCTAATTCCTGTGCACCCTTGAATGCATGTGATGCGCCCATCTTCCACCCGAGATTGATCACGTTATCTCAAGAAACGGAGCAACATCTGGCAATGAGCACCCGCTATTGTTTATGTTGCTGCATTAAGGGCTAAACGGACATTAAATGGCTCATTTCTGCATATTTAACTCCGACTGGGGAGCTGATGGTTTAATTTGCTGGGCAATGAATTTTAAATGAGGTTTACTTAAAATTCTGCTAATGCTTCTAAAGCCATTACACAGCCTACAGTTACAATGACAGGAAGAAAGTTCTGCTCCGTCTCGTCAGCAACTGCTTCAGCTTAGCGGCTCTTCAGAAATGAACCAGCGCCGTTTTGAGTTTGCTTAGGTTTTCGCTGAATATAATGAGCATATTATACAGAGTACAAGAATACAGAAGAGTTTAATTAAGCCAACATGCACTCTATGGCCACTCGATTTAGTGTAGGGATTCACTCTACTGGACTCACGACACAATATTTCCCCCGATGACGACAAAATAGGGGGCAGCTGTGACCTGGTGGTTAAAGAACTGGGCATGTGATCAGAACGTTACCGGTTCGATTCCCAGAGCTGAAAGGTCAGGACTGAAATGCCCTTGAGCAAGGCACCAAACCTTAACGCTCGCCGGGCTGCGTGGCTAGGGCTGCCCAACGCACCGGGCACATGTTCTCACTGCCCCCTAGTGTTCACTAGTGTGTATAAGTGTGGTTCACTTCAAGGATCGGGTTAAATGTTGAGGACAAACTCCACTGCACAGTTATCCGAGTATTCTAAATTCTAAATGTTTCCTTGTATTATTTCTCTTTAAAATAAAATAGTGAATTCTCTTTTATTTCCCTAAACAAATAAAATAATGTGCAATAGCTGCTGGACTGTTCACTGTAATTCTGTGCAATATTTGCTTATTTAAATGGTGTATATATAATACATTCTGTACATTTTGCAAATCATTGTAATTATGTGAAATATTCTCTTTTCCAACACCACAGAGTAGGAAAGTATTTCTTATATAAAAGTTTAAATAGTTTTGTCATCCTTAACATCCTTGTTTTACTTTTACTCTTTTATATGTGTATTAAAGAGTCTGCATTTTTATATTCTTGTTTTAGGTATTTATTTTGTGTGCAGCTGTAACACTGCAACCACCCCCCCCCCCCCCACCCCAGGATAATCTTAATCTTAAAATGATAAATAAATGACGTAGCATCACATAAATAAACTACGGCTTTGTCTGAGCTCCTTCGATTCACTGTACATCCCAATCGATTTGAATCGTGCCAGTCGTGCTTCGTCTTCTGGTGAATCATTTCACCCCTAATGGTAAATTTCTCCACTATTCTGGAACTGTTTGGACAGTATTTTAGCTTGTTCATGCAGAAAAGAGTTGTTGAGTAGTCAAACTAGTAGTGATGAAGCTCTATAATGCACTGGTTTATGAATCCTAGAGGCGAGTTACCTATAGGACAATCAGTGTATCCAGTGAACCTGGCTGCATGATTTTGGACTGTGGGAGGAAACTATTGTTTGACCAAAATTAAGTAGTTGGCAGAATTACAGTAGTGTACCAGACAGTACAGTGCAACTTGAAAAAGACTTGAACCACTAAGATGAACCTTAAAGTCCTAAAAGACTGTGCAACAGTGCAGCATTATTATGGAAAAAGAATTGTAAAGACCAAGATATTGAGCACTAAAGTGTCTTATATTATGGAAAAGAATTGAGCCTGAATACAAACTAGTCTGTACCATAGTCCAATCTATATCCCCCTTTTCCAGGAAGTCTTAACATTAGATTATTTACTTAAATTCCAATCTGACTGACCACTACCATTAGGACAGCTGTAGCCTGGTGGTTAAGATAGTGGACTTGTGATTAAAAGGTCACTGATTCAAGCCCCACCACTGCCAGGATACTATGAGCCAGACCCTTAACCATAAATTGTTTTAACAAATGTACTACCCTGTCACAGTACTGTAAGTCACTTTAGATAAAATCATCTCTTTAATAGCATAAGCATTATTGATAAATATTTCACTTACTTAATTGCAACATGGTGGTGGAATCCTACTGATCTAAAGTTCAAAATCTTCAACGCTAAGCTACCATTGAATCTATCAACATGATTATGCAGTTAGGTGTATCTGTCAGCCAAACTTCAACACAATCAGTTATTTTTTTTAATTCCATCATTGTTGTACTTAATTTAGGTATTGAGGCATTACCTGGAGCTTCCAAGGCCACAAGGGACACGTATCTAACCTGGTGCTAAACTTTAATGCTTCCTCTGCGACTCCCAGCTCAGAGGAAGAAAAAGAAAAAAAAGTTGGGCATTAGAATTGATTCCCTCGCTCCTTTGATGCACTCATGGGAAACTCTATTAGATCCATAAACACCTCCAGTTGGTTTAAAATGAAGCAGTTCGAGTGCTAATTAGAACTAGAAGATTTCTATTTCTGCACTGGCTGCCAATACAATTCTGCATTGATTACCAACCTATAAAGCGCTACATGAGCCGCTTTCACAATATTCAATGAACCTATTAAGCACTGCAGCTCAGTGTATTCACTTCCCTCAGACCACGAAATGCTACATTTAGTTCCACGATTTAAAAAAGAAAAATCACTGACGAGAAAAAGTGTCAAGGCAAAAGACCCTTTTAGGCTGTTTTATGGCAACAGATCTTGGCAGTTGTAGTCTAGCAGTTTAAGTACCGGGCTAGTCATGGTAAGTCCTTGAGCAAGGCCCTTAATTATTTAGACCACGTGTGGGCCTTTGAACAAGAGCGTCCAAAAAACAAACTCCCACAATGCACTCACATGACGCAACTAGATGGCAAACTTTCTTTGTTTAACTTAGGCAGGTTTCCAAGATGTAGAGATGAGAAATAATCCCAACAAGTAAATTAAATGAAAAACCTGGGCTTCATGAAAAAACATGTCTGTGTTATGTGTGGGTAAAGAAGTACGATATAGATTTACAATATAAATTTAGCTTTCAAGACTTTTCCCCAATAATTAAAAGCAGACCTCACTCATGGCAAGATGTTACAAACAGTCCTTTAAGAGCAACCATAATGCTGATTTAGTTTTCAGTAAAAATGAGACACACCTCAACCTTGGACAATATAGTCAGGGTACAGTGTGCTCCTTTAGATAAAAACAACTGCTAAGATCAACCTGCTAAATATCAAAAACTTAAATCTAAACTTCTGAATAATCTCCACCCTGGTTGAGAAAATCTAAGTATCATAGTCTTTATAAAACTGGGGTGTGGCTCCAGTCCTTGGGGTCTGGGCAGTGGAGTGTGTCAGTTCCACCTGGTTTGAAATTTAGTACCGTGCCTGTTATTAAGTCGAATCAGATCATTTCAGCTCTGTAGTGAAGATGCATTGGGTCTTTATGTAAAACTCAATATTACAATGACTCTTTAAATAAAATGTCATTATAGAGCATTAATTATTTTTTACATTTGTATAGTGCAGTGTCCCATTAAAGAGCTTTGTTGGTAGTTAAAGATGAATTACAGTATTGCAGCCAATGGTATAATTACCTAATGAAGAAAATCGTACCTGGCTTTCAGGCTCTTTATGTGCTTGACTTCTACAGGTCATTAACTAAGAGGAAAAACCCTATTGATAAACTTGTAGTTTTTTTATGTACACAATCAAGCATTAATGAGGAGAAAAAGCTCAACAATTAGAATAATGGTTGAACATTTAACAGTTTAGATTTTGCTTTTAACTTTTCTTGAGGCACTCGTCTTTCAAAATGATGTCCAACCCGAGAACAATGCTTAAAAGAATGAAATCTTTATTCTGCAGAGACATTCGTTCATTCATGTGCTCTATGTTGTTAAAGAAATCCTCCCTGTGTAGTTCTGAAGTGATTTCAGTGGTTCATTGAGAAACGTTTGTGTTATTTTAGTGAGATTGACTCTGAATGTACTGCTCATCATTAATTAACCAGAATAAAAGAGCAGGTCTAAATCTGATCCAAGTATCTCTAATGCACCTGTGCTCCAGTCATTCCAAGGTTGTGTTTTGCGGTTAATACATTAAGTTTGAGCCTCTGAGTTAATCTTATTTAAACCTACCTTCTGAATGCCATAAAGGTAAATGTACCTTTAGAATTTGAGCCAATTTAGTCTTCGAAAGTAATTTACCTTGTTAGTTCACAGAGCTGTGGTGTATGACTAAGTACATGCGTCTATATTTAATGTGATCTACATTTAACATATATTTATGCATTATATATGTGTTCTTAATCCTGCTGCATCAGAAAACGAGGCATTGCAATACATCGCAATACATTGTTCCAGATTTAGGTTTTAAGGGGTTTTATTTCTCTCCAAGAAACATTATATAAAAAGCTGTAAATGTTACATCATGCATCACACCAGAAAACACCAAATACTGGGAGAAACTGGGTCACTAGAAAATAAAACAATTTATGAGACGTAACACATTTTCGCTCTGTGATTTCTTTCCAAATAACGATCACTTTTAGATGGTTTAACCAGAACAAACTGGTTTCACATGGATTGTCAAGATAGTTGGTGAGAGAGTTTCGAATTTTACTTTCTAGGCATCAAATGTTCGGTTCAGAGCCATGCAGCTAATGGACGTGTCAGTTTAGAGGTGTAGATTCAAATGAAATGTTGGTTATTAGCATCCAAGTTATCCAACTAGTGCCTACATAGAAAAAGCCTAAATTCTTTTATTTCTTCATTTGGTTTATCATTTCGATACACATCCTCTATAAGCAACTTAATGAGGAAATTTCATTTGTATTCATCTTTTTTTTCTATCAACTTTAGCATCTTCTCTGAATTGAACAATTAGTTTGCCCTTCTCTGCTGGGGATCCCCGATTGCAGTCGAGGTGGGTATAGTCCCTATTCACTCCTCCGACAACTTGTGCGCATCCCTCAACAGAACCTTTTTCCACCCATACAGGCACCTCTCTATTTGCCACTGAGGGTCCATATAAGGTGCTTCATGTCCCCACCTTCACTGTCCGATCATCCCGCCCAAGCAAAGGTGTGTCTGCTACAGGCTAGATGGTGCCCAGCAAACCAGTAGCAATGCTCAGAAACTATGCAGGTGTGTAGAGGAATATAATTGCAACATATCATTTCCAACTGACACTATTTTTTAACAGTCCATTGTTTTTGGAAAAAAAATGAAAGGGGTGTCTAAACTTGTGCAATAGACTGAATGTGCCACAACTTAATTAGGTACATGGTAAAAGATATATATATATATATATATTATATTATATTATAATAAAGCAAATCCAAAACATGGAGAAATTCATGATAACCTGCGTAACAAGCCAAAGGGAGTGCAAAATCTGAACTAACAAACAGGTCATGCATCAAAATGGAAAGTTGCCGTCAGTGATTATGTGGAGTTTGCTTCTTTTAAAATCAATCAGCAACCAAGTCCTTACCCCACTTCTAAATACTATTAGATCCTATTTATGCCAAACTAAAACACGTACCTCTGAAACTAGAACACAAAGTAGTCAAAGAAAAGGTTTGTGATAGGTATCGTGTCTCAAAATATTTGCATCATAGTCGTAGTCAAGCAAAGGGTCAATTTATTTTGTCACCTCATATATACTATTCTTGCCAATTAGAATGAATTCTGCATTATTCATGACAAAACACTTGATCACATTTAATGAAGGCCATCAGCAGTTAGCATTACCACCATTTGATGTGCATAATGTGTTCAAGGAAGAAAGCAGTCGAGAGCCTCTTCCTCATCACCTTGTTAAGGTGCCAGAGAAACGACTGTCCTCATTATCTTTAGATCTCTCTGGAGTTTTGAAAATCTTTGCAGTGATCCACCTGCAAAGGAATACATTTCCATAAAATAATTTCGAAATTATTACGGTTTCATTCTGAGAACCTCAGAAAAGCACAAGGCAAAGACAAACATGACATTCCGTTGGAGAAGTGGCTAATAAGCTTAAGATGAAAAAGGTGGAAGCAAATAAATGACAAGTGTACATACACCCAGAATAGAAGATGAAATAAAACCCACCGTCACCTGCAGGATTACTGGCACCATTGAAGTTAATGTGTAAGAAAAAATCTCTTAAGTTTATTCTAAGAAAGCAAATAAAAATGATCTACATGTTAAATAAATGTTAAGAATAAACCATCCACTAGAATCTTTTACTGAAATTAAATGTTCATATTCAGTTTATTATTACACTTTAGGTTAATCTGTATGATTGAAGGATCAGGCAACACAAATACCAAAGTTCCTCAGCCAAGGTTCGACAGGTCAAAGATTTAAAGATAACTTTATTTAATTTAAAAAACTTGGCAAGGAAAAAAAAAAAAACTTTTTGCCACAGCATATGATGATCCACATTATTGATTTGATGCGTCCTATTTATCCAGGCTTGGAACACTAGTTTATGCATTTTAGTGGTTAGGTAATTAACCTGGCCAGGAGCTCCGGTTACCTCCCAGAGACAAAAAGACCATACAGCACAGAAAGGACTCCGGACCACCTTGCCTGGGGAATCGAACCCAGGACCTTCTCGCTGTGAAAAGACAGTGGCCCTGACTGAATAGTTAAATGTCCGTTTTTTTGCAGAACAGAGCTGCAATGGACCTTTCCAGAAGAAAAGAAAAAAAAGCACTTAATGATACTGTGTACAGAAGAAAGGGTCCCAGAGTTTAATGTTTTTCACCAAGAAACACCGAATGTTGGCTTAGTGTATAAAAAGGACTTATGAAAGGCCTTCCATGAGATGATCCTGATGGACACATGTAGAACAAGGAAGCGATTTCACTGCATCAGATTTTGGCTGGTTTTGAATTTGTGGTCAGAGCACAGGTCATCCACAATGACACCCTGTTACTGAAAGGTTTAACAGTGCCAGGATTTGAATCCTCAAGGTTTTAATTGATCCACTGTGCTACTACTCTCCTTTAAAGAAAAAGACTAGAATAGGAGCAGTTGGGGATTGTTTTCCCCCTCTAAAGACAACAGGAAAACTTTTAGGATCCAGTCTTGTTTCTACCAAGCTGAAACTGTTAATTGTTCCAGAATACCATTAAAATAAAACAAACATGAAAGCTATTTGGATACTGTAAGACAGGTAGGATATATATACAGGTAAGATGTATATCTTTTCATGGAACACTGACAAAATGAAACATTGACACAATGAAAAGTAATCTGTGTGCGGCTTATATATCAGTAAATTTATTCTTCCCTCACAATAACTCAATATCCAGCCATTAATGTCTAAACCACCAGCAACAAAAGGGAGTACACCCCTAGAGAGTACACCCCTAAATGTCCAAATTGAGCACTGATTGTTATTTTCCCTCCAAAATGTCATGTGACTCGTTAGTATTACTAGGTCTCAGGTGTGCATAGGGAGCAGGTGTGTTCAATTTTGTAGTACAGCTCTCACACACACTCATACTGGTCACTGAAAGTTCCAACATGGCACCTCATGGAACAACACCCTGAAACTGAGCTGCAGCACAGTGGGCAAGATCATCCAGCATTTTAAAAGAGCAGGGTCCACTCAGAAC
>JAYDZG010000039.1:26479666-26502082 GCA_034509265.1 Microcambeva bendego
CCGATCTACGAACCTCTTGAGCCTGTTTAGACGAAATGAAGTGAAGAGAGCGAGCTCTTTTCTCTATTTGCATGTCTGATGCGAGTTAAACTGACTAAATTCAACTAAACTCACAATTTAGACTAGAATTTTAAAATAAAATCATTTTCACAGCTAGAAGTCATATTAAGATACTCTATGAAAAGGCTACAGTGTTAATGGGAGTGTACATAGTGTGGGTGAGAACTGTACAACATCCAAAAGCCTGTTCTATCTGGATCTTCCACTGTCCTACAAGGTCACCAACAAGAATATATATACAATTATTATTACTGTATTCACCGAGCCTCTGTGGGATATTTCTCTGCAGACAAGATTAAAACTCTTTTCTACCCACAATCCACAGTCTCTGCTTTTGGATCCAATATTCTGATCCACTCACTTTAAAATTTCCAAAAGCAGGATTAATTTTTATTTGGATAATTTTGCTTAGGATTTATTGCAAACATTAATTCATTCACAAAAAGTACATCTTAAATAATCTGTCTGGTAAAATCTAAATGTGAACAAACAAAAAACTCCCAGAAGTGTTTATAATAATTAAATCAATATTAACACACAAATGTCAAGGACATTTGTACCAACAATGCTGGCAAGAGCCGACCGTTCATTAATGCATAAACATAAGAATCAATTCAAGAAACTATCTTAAAAGGGCAATATTGAGCAGTTTGGCTTCTCATTCCATCTACAGTCCTTAATCCCACCAAATCCACTTACTGACTTCCATTCCACACATGTATTATATATTAAGCTTTTAGTACCCACTCTGAGGTGTTCTAAAAGCTTACGACAGTCCACATAGGTCAACACCATCAAACTTTTCAGACAATCAAACTTTAGCATGTTTAGCACCCAGGTGAAAGGGACTGGATTTTCCAGTCTGGGCACCCTCCTAGCCACAAGGATGTACAGACCAGTGCATTGTTGTGCCCAAGCCTGGATAAATAAGGGAGGTTGTGTCAGGAAGGCAATCTGGCATGAAACAGGTCAACACAGATCACAAAGCACAAATAACTGTGCACCTTTGACTCCCTTTTCACCCTGAAACAGGCTAGACAGTGCCAACATGGCCGTTTACCATCCTCGTAGAACTACTAATATGGAAAACATTAGCACTATAATAAAAGAAATTCATGAGGCTGTATTAATAGTCACACCACAAGTAGTACTATAGCAGTTGTGTTGTTTCACAAAAGCAGCACAGGGATATGGCATGCTGATCAATGCAGCAAAACTAAAGCAAAGATGAACACTGACATACTGGAGATTACGAGACTGGAACAAGTGAACCACTTTGGGATTTGGTTCTGCTTCCCAAGTAGGTCACCTCCACTCAAAAGCCAATAATGATACATCGGGAGTGGATATCAGGTCATAGAAATCAACACTGTGAGGCTTCCATGTCTCACTACTGTCCAATAACTGTGGCAAGGCAGGTGAGGATGATTCTGTAATCCGCACCATGGTCAGGCACCATTAGCTTTACCGTTTGTCTCAGTAGGAGGTTAGATTTTTATCGACTTGTGTTAGGCAGAGTGGATGAACTCTGACAGCCACCATAGATTTCAAAAATAGCTAGAGGATCAAGATGTACATAATTATTTTGTTGGTTCCCACTAGAACCAGGTAACCACAAACAATTGAGTTAACCAAAAATGCCCCAGTTACAATAAAATTTAAAACCACTATACCTTTAGAACGGATTTGCTGAAGTGTAAAAAAAAAAAATGTTCAGGATGATTGATTCCACATGTGTGGCGTAAAAGAGGCTCAATTTTCGGCAGCAAGCCCAAGAAAATTGTTTGCTGGCAACTAAAGTAGGACAAATTTTCCACCTGGCCTCCCAGCAAACCTTCCTCTGGATGTCTTTTCAGACACACGGCCGGCAGGCCATCTAGATTTCAGCATTGCATCAGATAGCAGCCAACGTACATTACATAACACATTACGTTTTTTATTCTCATCATCAATTCGTGTCTGCAACATCATGTATTTTTTCTTCCCTAAACAATGAGCCAAACATTTTCCATTCATGCTGAAGCATCACAAAGAAGAAACTCTATTCCACCCATGGGTTTTACAGGAAGTGCAAATTGATACGGTACACAGTATGTGCAGACAGACTAATCAATGCTCAAAGGAAGCAACAACAAACGGTGCTATTAGCAAATTGCATGACGGACAAAATTGTCTTCATATCAGAGACTCAATTATGTCGTTTTTTTCTTTACTCATTTTAAACATACAAATTACACACAAAATATTTTTTTCCAACAGGGTTTCAGCAAGTTAGTATTCTGAGCTGTTGTATACATAAAATAGAGTAATGGGACAAACATACTGACAACTCTTATCCTAGAGGGAAAGTCAACAACATTAAAGGATAAAGGTACATTAGGTTTGTGACTTAAAAAAAAAAATCTAATGAAAAAGACCCAGTAAACACATTAGTGATATTCTGTGTTTATTAATTGATTTATTATTTAAATGTCATGTTGGTTACAATATGGATGGGACAGATTCCCCAAAATGAATCAGTTCTAGCCGTCAGAGACAATTTTGTATCTCCAATTCACCTCACTTGCATGTTTTCGGAGTCCCCAGAGGAAAACCATGCAGACACGGGTAAATTCCACAAATCCAGAACCTCCTTGCTGTGAGGCGACGTGCTACCCACAGAGCCCACATGTTCAGTTAGTGCACGTTTGGTGTACGGTATGGGGTCATTAAATGTGTTCATGGGATCTTCACTCCTAGACTGATTACCAGGGAGATTGGTACGAGAGAAACAAATTCCACAAAAGTTCCCAAAGGCTCAACAATGTTATGCTAAATCGGGTTGGGGAGGAGCCTGAAGGAAATCAAAGGAAATCAGTTATTGTGATCACTGATGGTAAAGTTCTGATCACATGGTGACAAAGACAATATTCAATTTGACTAAGAAAACAGATTTTGGAAGATTTTGACCCCCTGTAGAGGCACTCAGTCATTTTTTTTGCAACACCATCAAAAATCACAAGCAGACATAATGACCTGGAGCTTGTGTGGCAGGATGTCCTTAATGTTACTAATATTAGACAGATTGTTCATATCTACACAAGATCAATAATGTAGGTTTAGAAAACCCTTTCTGGCACATGTGAAGGAGTTCATGACTAATGAGTCAAGACTTTACTGTATGTTTGTTGTCTCTTGGCGCATGGAGGACCGTAAAGCAATACGATCTCTCACACTTGCTCTACATATGACCACCACAACACTATTATCCTTCTTCCAACCAAGAAACAATCCACATCCCAGGAGGAAGACTCGCTTCACAGAACATTTAGGCCTAATGAAATATAATCGACCGACAGATAAATCCAGCCTGACGATCCATCCTGATTTTTCTTCCCCCCACTCTTCATCTACTTCTTCCTTCTTCCTGTTATTTCTCGTAGGGGCTGATTGTTCTCAGCGGTAATTGACTGTTATCTTGTCTGCAAAACTATTCCTGCTCAGCAAGGTTCTGGCCTGCAATTTGGTTTGTGAACAGAACAGATGACTACGGAGAAACCTCCGGTCTGACTTCCAGTGTACAGGCCACTGTGGTTCTCTCATCTCCAGTCTTAATCACCGTCTTTAATGCGTCTTTTTCAGCAGCGTGACAATTAGTATGCCGTGCATCCGCGGTCTACCAGAGAGGGGAAAAAAGATGTCATAACCTTTTCATTAGAGAGAGAGCTCTGGCAAACGCAGTACTTAATGACTTCATTGAATCGTTAATTACCGTATGAAATGAAGTCAGTTGTACTTACGTCATAACATTTTAAACAGACATCTAATTAATTTTAAAACTGCAGCTGATTAAGACTTTTTCTGCTACCTTTATAAAGTTCAGGAACGACACCAGATATTACTGGCGCTCATTAGAGTGAATCATTTGCACACATTAGGAGATATAAAGAGTTACTAGACAGGAACAAGCTGTTATCGAAAGACACACAGGCACTAAATAGCTTTCACTTTTTAATGATAATCAGCACTTGTAAATGTGCTATTATAAACAAAATGTTTTTACAAAAATGAGCTCTAATCCATGTATGGATGAATATCAACAGTTTGAGTTAAAGGTTACAGACAGACACTTTATATGATGGTTGCTAAATGCCCTAAAAGAAAATCAACAAATACATTTATCTAATTTATCATGTTTTACACTCCTTGGTTACATTCATGACAGAAAAAGTCACCAATCACAACACCTACTTCATCAATTGAAAAGGTGTATCAAAGACAGACAAAATAACACTCACAATTTTGTCTTTGGACTGTGGGAGCTCCTGGAAGAAACCCAGACACAGGGATAACATGCAATCTCCACAAAGAATGGACCCAGACTACCCTACCTGGAGATCAAACCCAGGACCTTTTTGCTGTGACTGTGGTACCCACTGAGGCTCAGTGCACAAAAATAACCACGGAATTCATTAAGAACCTTAATGACCTTAATATAAACTCTACTCCGTGCACTTCAGAAAGCTGAAATTCCAGGCAATAAGGTAATTTAGTAAGCACTCGTATCAAAGCAAGACTAAAGAGTCAGATATTCAGAAAATGTTGGTTTTTGTATTAATCTGTTGGTCAGTGTCATTCACAAATATTTATCTGGGTGGTCTGGAGGAAGTTAAATCAGGCTTATAATTCATTTTTTGGTGTTTTATTTATGCATTTCTCCAGATTGGTGTATTGCATTACACTTCCTCTATAATGATGTTGGCCTCCAATCTGACTGAGAAGAACCGCGACTGGCAACGTGCACCATCCAACACGTGCAGTAGCCGACGCCATAGTTTCTCCTGCATGTGTCGAGTTCATTTGCGGATCACTATTGTGTATGGAGGGTCACGACTTAATCACCATGTAATCCCCCAACTATTCAGACACCCTCAGCCAGCAGAGAACAATCAAGTTATGAGGAATTCCCTTCCAGCCACCTCCCTAAATAAACCACACATTACAGGGACCCAGATACAGAAGCATCCTGTATTGTGGTATAAAAGCCGACAAGTGTAAGAAATGATTTCTACATTATATTGTGCACACTTTAGTATAGTTTCCATATTAAAGAATAAAGTTCCCATCCATACAGTTAAACTACTCAAGGCTGGCTCCATAAACTCCGAGTGAAGCCAGGTTCTTTTCATGACCTCATCAACAGGCAGATATAAATTTCATGAACCTTTAGGAAAGTAAATCCCCATGTACTTTATCCTGCAAAGAAAAAGACTTTTTGCTAAAAGAAGTGCCTTATATCTCACAACAAACTGCTTGTATGAAAATCTTCCATGAGAGTTTAAAGCTTATCCATAGGCAAAGAGTGGGCCCTACTTCTACTGAGCTTCTGGAGATTAATATATTATTGAATTTCCATTATATTTCTATCCTCTGGCTCTAGCTGCATTTATAGCCAAGTGCAAATATACAAAAATGGATTTCAGAACTTGGGTCATACTGTGTACTTTAATATTAAAATGATAACATTAAATCCAAAAATGGCACTACTCCATCTAAAAGAAATTGTGATCTAAATCACATCTACATTTGTATTTGAAACACATAAAAAAGTCTGGAATGAAGAAATGAATAATAAGATTTAAGGATAGGTTTAAAAAGTATTTTGTAAAAGTCTGCCGTTCTTTTCTTTTTAGGAATAAGACTTGAGTGTTGCGTAACACCTGCTGCAAGAACGCCGAGGTGCCGCCAAGAGCTCCAGACCCGCCTCGCTCAGAGAAAACCCTAAATCTAAATTGGTCAGATTTCCTGTCAGTTTTCTAAATGAAGATGAAACATCAACTAAGTAAGTAAATATTCACATTGTCTGCTTTGTTATTGAAAGAATCAAAGCATGACAGTAATGTCGGGAGATCTTTGATTTGTTTTTAAAAGGTGAGCTTATACCTGAGAAGGTTGGTGACCACTGGTTTAGATCTTTCTAGAAATAACCGTATTTTTGTGTAGATATGAGCATTGACACGCACCATGTTTACCCTGGTCATGGTGGACATTCTTCCACTTTGTGTTTTTGGATGACACAGGAGCACTTGAGCAACTACAAAACTATTTCAAAAGATGATTCCATTTTCTGGTTCATGACATGCTCATGTTCTAACTTATTAACTTTAAAATGTTATTTTTTTGTGAAGTGATGGCTACTTTTAAATATGCTATTGCAAAGTGTGACTAAGAATCCATCAATATAATACCTCCAACAGAAAAAAAAGAAAAAACATTGAATTTGACGAGCAGGAATTAAAGGGACAACTTACTGAACTAGGGCGGCACGGTGGCTTAGTGGGTAGCACAGTCACCTCACAGCAAGATGGTCCTGGCTTCAATCCCCAAGTGGGGATCTGGGTCCTTTCTGTGTGTAGTTTGCATGTTCTCCCCGTGTCCATGTGGGTTTCCTCCAGGCACTCCGGTTTCCTCCCACAGTCTAAAGACATGCCCCCAGGTAAACTGGAGACACGGAATTGTCCTGTTGGTACCAGCAAAGGACAGGCACCCCATCCAGGGTGTCACCATGTGCCTCTCGCCCATTGAAGAGCTGGGATAGGCTCCAGCACCCCTCCCTGACCCTACTTAGACAGTTCATTTAATTTTCTTTAACCCCTTATCCTGTGTTCTATTCATGCAACAGAGGAGTCATTTGGAAAGTTCGGTCCCAAAATGCTCGTTTACTGTGTATGGGAAATCGCAGCATCATTAAACCAAGAAAAATATCTTCAGTGTCTTTCAGCAAATCTCACACACGATGGATTTAGTGAAATGCGACTCATTCATTTACAGTGAGAGATCTGTTACATGCAGGGCGTTGATGTACTTCCTGTAGTGGACTGCAGGTAGAAATGATGCAAAACCTTGACATCACTGGTAACTAAAGGAGAACATGAGGTATGATGAATTTCCACACTCCATGGTTGCAAATGTTAGGATCTATTTCTGAGTGTTCCACATCACATCCAGTCCACCTACACATCCATCTAGACGGCTCAAATAAAAAAAATGCTGATCACAAGATTAAAGAATGATATTTAGCCCATTTAAAGAGAAGCAAAAAGAAACCATCTGTTACTAAAACCCTTTCTCAGAGCTCACACTATACCCCTCATCCCTTTTAATTATTCATCCCAGTCTTTACGTTTCCCAAGGGTTGGAATTGAACATGGTACAAAAAAAAGCATGAAATTTAAAGCCATCATAAACACTATTAAATATGAAACTCGTCCAGAGTGCAAATAATATCTCAATAGTTCTATTCCACATCAGTGATACAGATGCATAACAGACAGCATATAAGCCTTCATTTCTGATAGTCTCAGATTATTATACACGTCATGGCCCGAGTATTAATTAATTAATTAAGTGTTTATCAGGGTACAGATTACGCATCTCACACGTCACATTTTTACACTTTTTTTTCCCCCCAAACTTGCAAAACGCTGATCCAGCTAACTACCAAAACTGCAGGCACATTCACCAAGAGGGATTTTGGAACTGGAAACGATCATCTAAGAGGAAAGAGAATGTTCCTGCAACTGTTCTTTGCAGGAGGGCAGAACAATCTCACATTAGACTCCGAGTCAAGTCATGAAACAGCTTCAAAGGCTTTAACAGTTCAATAAAGCTATGAAACAGTGAGCAGAATGATTTGGAGTTGTGTAATCTCTCAGCCGTCACATACACTCTTGCTCTTCTTGGTTAACAGGACTGAAAGCTTTTGTAGTTTTCTGGTGCTGTAGCCCATTCCAGTCAGAGCGTTTTGCATTCTGAGAAGCTTTTTTGCTCTCCACAGTTGTAAAGTGGGGCTGTTGAGTTACGGCATCTTAACATCTGTCAGCACAATCCCCATTTTCTTGGACCGCTCTGAAAAACAAGGCGTCTCTGCCCCGAGAACTGCCACTCAATGACTGTTAGGATTAAAGCCTTTGGGCAGCCTGAACTATATCTAGTGAAAATGATGTTTCACATGACAAGATTAAATCACGCAGATCATTTTATTTTAAAGGTTATATCAAACACAGTCATGGACAATTTACTATCTCAGATTTATCGCACTTGCATGTTTTTGGACTGTGGGAGGAAACCGGAGCGAAATCCACAAAGCAAACCCACACAAACATGTAAACGCCACACAGAAAGGATCAGGACAGTCCCACTTGGGTATTGAACCCAGAATTTTCTTGCTGTGGGGTGATACTGCTTACCACTTAGCCAACATAACCACCCAATTGTTTTTTTCCTCTCAAATAATCCTCATTAATCCAAATCAGGCTGTTTCAAAACCTGTTAACTAAAGCAAATTTAAGTAGACCTACAGCTAGTTGGAAAACTTTAGGTTACACCGAAACAGACCGTGTCTATATGGACCTTGCTTTGGGCAGTAGGGGCATGGTATTAATGAAACAGGCACAGGCCCTCCCTAAAATGTTGGCACACAATTGGAAGCATTTAGCTTTGAAATGGAAGTTTAGGTGTAGTGCGCCAGAGTGGAATGCGGTTTCCCTTTTTTACTTTTTGTTCCGTTCATGACTTTCTCTCTGAATTTGACCCCCATTTATCCTTGTTAGGTGGAAACAGGGGTGAAAATGGGAGCTGCCAATTGGAGTCTCCGTTTCGTCATGTGGGGTTGAGTCTTTGCAGGTAGAGGACACCACATGTCCTACAGACGGTTCCTTCTATTCAAGGGTTAGATGAGCTGCTTAAGGCCAGGAAGATTGTCGTAGTCTGGATTCAGCTACTTTGTCAGCACACAAGCTCCACACACACAGTCATGCTTAAAGTGTTTATTTATTATTATTATTATTATTATTATTATATTTCTGCTTGCATGAAGTATTTAATGTATGCTTAGCTTTGTGTATCCACACTTGGCTGATAATTGAAATCTGTATTATATATGCTACTTATGAGAATCAGAAACATATTACTATATTTATTAATCAAGAAGAAGAAATAAATAATATTTTTTCTTTGGATGAAATGATTTACAGTTTATTCTCACCACCATACGAGTTAAAGAATGTCCATTTATTTTTGGCTTGTGCTGTGAATCTTGTACATTGACCCATGTGTTTGATGCAATTCACATCCCCTCCTGAATTATTGATAACTGATGAAGCTCTAATAACGTGTGTGCACTAAATAAGCTCATGTGGTCAGGCTAAAGGTTTCAGGGGGGCGTGTTGACTATGAAAGAGAATCCTAAATTTGGAATGAGGTTCATATGAAGAACAAGCAGGGATAAGCCAATTTGGATATAGCCCCAGAAAGCTAGTGTGTGCCAGGCACAAGCAAAATGGATTTTTAATTTAGTTTCCTCATATCTTCCACCAAACCCTAGAAGCCGCAGGAGTAAACCACCCTGGCATTAATTACCTCCCATTTCAGCTGCCAAGCAGAAGCGTCTGCTCTCAAAAACCATCAAAGAGTCTTCATAACATCAGCAAGAAAATATGAAAATAAACGACAGGAAACTGCCTTTAAGGGCTTTGACGCTGGTGATGATGGTGTTCATCATTTACAGCTGAGCTTGCCCTAAAAAAATTAAAACCAATTGATGTTGAATGAAAATTGTTTGTGGGTGGACCGAGACAAAGAAAATGTGAAATAGAATGAAAGTACGTGTAACTGCTATATAAAACCATTAAAAGATACAATGTACAATACAATAAAAAACAGTAAAGGGAATTAATAAAAGGAAAAATAAAAGCAATGGAATGTATTGGGTTCCATAATAGTGTTCCCCTGTCCAGCCATTCAGTCATTCCTCCATTTGTCCAAAAAATCTTTTGAGCTTTTTATCATTAACCAGGTTCCATTTTTACTCTTCTATTCCCATTCTCCATCGTGATGTACAATTTTGTGTCAGTCAGTTGTTTCTTTGTTTGCTTTAGCCATATCGGCATTCGTTATTCTTTTTTGTTTGTTCAACCTTGGTAAATCAGTCTTGCAAATTTGGGTTCAAGTTCTATTCTTGTGGGTTTGGACTACACCTGGAACACCGTTTCATGCAGCTCAAGTCAAATATTTAATTACCATTTTACTTTAAAATGAATAATTCAAGCAGGTCACTTCCTCCTCGGTTCACTTTGTCTTAAACTACATGTAGCCACTTCTGAAGTGCTACATAAGAGCTTAATAGGCAATTAATTCCACAATGAGAAGAACGTGTTTGTTTCTGTCCAAGATTAGTTCTCAGGTTGACTGCAAGATTGCAGCACAAGACTTAAGGACTTACTTTTATTACCATCATCTGAAACAGCATATCAAATGACCATTACTGACATGGTACTACATCTGTAAAGAACAAGTGCGTCACATTTTGGAGGCGACTTTACATTGCGATTACAGAGTCGAAATGCCTCTCACTTTACTAAGGAAGCACAGTAAGCTACCAGGACAAACTAAATACCCAGCGGCTGCCACATAAGATAATCATGTGTGTTAATAAACACTGTTACCAGATGGCTTGATCATGTCTGATTGAAAGGTGAATTATTAACAGGGAATGAATTAATTCAAGCCAAGGGGAAAAGGGACTGGTGGTCAAGAACTCTTGAATGCTCTTTTTATTTTTTTACATCTTATTCATAACAGCAGGTAATTTACAACAGACCAACATTTGACAAATAAACCAACATTTAGAAAAACCAACAGGGTTTGCAGCGTGTAATGATTCTGGGGCCCCTTTAAACCAATCAAATATATTCTTTTCCAGAATATTATAATATCATAATTATTAGTTTATGCATTTGTTGTTGGTTAACCGCCACGTTGTATTAATGTACAGAATATGTTAAACCTTTATATGTTGGCTGGTGAGAATTTACTTTTCCCCTCTCTATCGAG
Organism: Microcambeva bendego; assembly: GCA_034509265.1. Classification (NCBI taxonomy): domain Eukaryota; kingdom Metazoa; phylum Chordata; class Actinopteri; order Siluriformes; family Trichomycteridae; genus Microcambeva; species Microcambeva bendego. Next base: position 26,490,599 of record JAYDZG010000039.1, read on the forward strand.
CCTGCAGTAGTTACTGTACATGGAAGCTCTAAAAACTGGTGCAATTACTTTGGGGCATTCTAATAAGTGTAGAGATTAATTAAATTAAAAATAATTAAGGCATACAAGAAGCTTAGTATTGTATTGACCTTCCAACTAGCTTTGTTTTTACTTTTTTATACTAACAGAATTGGACTAGCCATGTGGGGCACCAGTCCTAACAGAAAAAAAGAAAAAAAAAAAACCTGTTCAGCTACCTTTTTAGCATTCTTTATATTTAGCAGACACTATCTAAAGTGCCTTACCGCTGTGCCTGTACAGGCTAAGCAATTGAGGGTAAATGGCCTTGCTCAAAGGCTCAACAGCTGCAACTGCAACAGGGGTGAGGCTCAAACTGGAAACATTCTAATTACTAATCCAGTAACTTAACTACAAGGCTACGAGAGAGGCTATAACCGGTGATTTCCAGAAAGCAGAGGATCCTTTCTTTGTGAAGGTTTCTTAGCTTTGATCTGATGGAAAGGTACAGCAGTCAGACTCTCAAATTGTCTCACATGCCAGGCCACGCTTTTCCACTTTTTAACAATTTGGCATCAGGAAATATTCTTAGTTTTATAATTCTACTAGAAATTTAGGGTCTAAAATGTTTTATGTCGATACCACTGCAATGACCTTACCATGGTGATGAAGTAATATCAGTTGGGCCTGACAAAAAAAAAAAACCTTTTTTGCTGACGGCATTTTTTTTCTGGCTGGCAGAGGAAACTTGTGTGAGATTGAGTGAGTGTGAAATTATCGACTCATTTACCCCTGATCAGAATCAAGCAGTTTGATTTACTTTAAGGTAGCCATGGCCTAGTGGTTAGAGAACTGGACTTGTTACCAGAAGGTGTCCGGTTCAATTTCCAGAGCCAACAGGTCACAACTGAAGTGCCCTTGGGCAAGGCACCCAACCTCTAACTACTCCCAGGTCTAGGGCTGCCCACGGCTCTGAGCACGTGTGCCGATTTCCCACATAATGTTCACTAGTGTTTGTGTTTCACTGCATGGACTGGGTTAAAATGCAGAGGACAAATTCCCCTGCATAGTGATGAAAAACATTCTATATAAAAAAAAAACAAAGTTTAAAAAAGCAGAAACTGTTAAAAATAAATAAAATAACTGCAGTAACCAGAAAATCACTGCATTTCATATAGATCATTTTGCCTTTTGTTCGAGTCGTCTCCTTTTCTAACGGGTCAGACAGCACACACATTTCCATCAGCATTTATCTGGAGATTTTCAGAAAAGGTCATTTCATAAGCAGGATAAATCATTTGCTCTCTGATACCAATCCCTGCCTTCATTTAGTAATTTATCAAAGTGAAAATGATAAGCAGCGATAAACACCACTTTTCAGTCTGAGTGAGACACTCTGACAGGTCTGCTGTTTAAAAGTAATTCCTCAGGCTAGCAAGTTATCTTTATCCCAGACCAGTTTCCTCCATACGCTTCCTGCAGGTATCAAAGCTTCAGCTATTAGATGCTACAGGCTGGACAGATGCCCAGCTCCCAGCGCCACATCCCAGAGGCCTGAGCTTTTGTTTGCCTTCCATTTCAGAGCAGGTGACTGTTGGTATCAAAAATAAACTGGCCTCTGGCTGTAATAGCCTAGTGCCCAGGATGTCACGGAGTAATTTGTACAAGGCGATGAGCAGTGAAGGAAGCGGCATGGAGAGTAAATACTTACCTCTGATCTGTTTACAGGTTTATGAGCAATGGGAAAGACGAGACCTCTGCATCTCTCTCTCCCTCTTGGCCTTTTGTGTTTGCTTATTTTTGCTCAATATCTGCACATCGTGTTTCCCAATAGCCAAGGGTTAGTGTGCCAAAGGAGGGATAATATGTCACATCAAGGTACAACAGAGCCACTGGGTAAACAGAGGAACCAAGACCCAGGCAGTTGTTCTAAATTTTATTTCTTGTTCAAGCAATAAGCTTGCAAAATGAAATTTTAAAATGATTCTCAATCATTCTCAACCTGAATTAAATGAAACCATTTTCATTCGAGATGTTACGAATACATTTATAATGTACGGTTATAAAAAAGCACACAGTGCAGGCAACCACGCACATGCAGAAGGACCTTAACATTTTATGCATTCCTTCATTTTAGAGCTTACCATGTACAAACTGGGATTTCTTTTATTGTGGTTGTAATTTCAGCCTCAACCTCAGAAAGTCACAGTCAAATATATTCAAGCATTATACACAGCTGAGTCACATCATAATGAGCCAAAATCCAGGGTAACTGTCTTGTGAAAATATTCATGAATGATCATTGGCATGATTTCTTTCCTATAGATTTTCAGGTACTCACCAACAATGGAGAATTATCCAGAACACATGCAGATGAATCTAGAACATGCCAAGCCCTAGACATACAACAACAGTAGACAAGGACTAAACTAAGGTTACAATCATTGTGTGGAAAAACAAACAAATGTAATAAACTGAGGTTTGCTTTACTAGACCTAATAAGAATAGTAGCAAATGTATGGATTAACAGTTTCAGCATTGAACAGACACCTTTATCCAAATCATTACATTTACAGTATACAGTCTGCGCAATGGTGGTCAAGAGCATCGCTCAAGGGCCCAACAACAGCAACCTAGCAGTGGTGGGGTTTTAACCGGCGTCCTTTGGATTACTAGCTTGGTACCATAACCACTAGAGAGAAAACCACCTGATGACTAGAACCTTTAAAAACCCCTAATATAACAGGCTAAGAAAATATCATTTATAAATCCAGGCACACACACACACAAAAGTATTACAGTATTTGGTTCAATTGAACTGGATGAAAACGGTCTTTTGATTGTATTAAATAACAGATGCCTTGCAGCCTTCAGTCCAGCATGAGATTTTAACTTTAATTTCCCTTTTGTAGACGTTTCGGTGTGTCTGTCGGACTGCGACAATGTCTCAATCTATCAGCAAACATTCATAACCTAGGGTGCACAGACATATTGGTAATTTAGCTCTAAATACCACATTGTGCTGTGGGAGATTTAAATCTATAGGAGCTTGCTGTGCTCAGGTCTGAACTGCAACATCACAGGCGCTCTCCTCCCCACTGTGGGCAATTAAACCAGTCTGAATCACTAAAGAGCTGGAGGTGAAATTTGAGGCCGGGGACACAGCCACTTCCATGTCCAAGAGCTGAAAACATCTAATGCTTCAGGGAGTAGGAAAGTGTGTGTGTGTGTGTGTGTGTGTGTGTGTGTGTGAGAGAGAGAGAGAGAGAGAGAGAGAGAGAGAGAACCAGGATTCTTATGAGAAAAAGCAGGAAAATACTTATGAGGTGCAAAAAGAGTCACTTTCATTTTTCATCTCATTACACCGTGCCAGGAAGCGCCTGTCCGCACATCACAATCGATAGCTGCGTATATAATAGCTATTAGCTGCTATTCGTAATAGCAAAACCAGACTGCAACCAAAATCTCAATTTGTTTGGCTTTATGGAACAACAGGGTTGATGATTAGGCTATAGAGATTAATATCTCAATTTCTGCAAGTCCTAGATGAGCAGTTCTTCTTGGGTGGGTTTATAAGACCATGTTATTGACAAGTGCATCGTAATAGAAGACCACAGATGTATTTGTTCATTTTGAGGTGTAAAGTGTGGTTGTAGAATGTCGAACAACTTTTAAGCAAATCAATTTTATTGTTGTCTGCATGAATGTTTGCAAGTAAAAGCTCCAAACGTTCAATCTTTTTTCTAATTTCTTACACGATCAGAACTTGAGTTGATGGTAACAGTGTCAAAGGTTGCAAGTAGGTTTTTAGTGAAAACGGTTATGGCTATAATTTTGTTAAAGTGAATAATTTCACAAAAATATGTAATAAGATCAAACAATTGACCACACTACTTAGTTAAATATGAAGTTGTAGATGACTCGACCCCTATAAAAAAATCAACTTCCTCTGAAGAAGTAACTGCAACACCTTAGGTAGACCTGGGCCACTGCTAAACCTCGATATAATCAGAAAGCAATTAGATGTTTGTACTTCATATAATTTCATATAATCATTTCTAGCTGCTTGACCAGAGGACAATGCTCTCGTGTCAACAAATCCATCTCCTTTTTAAGTCTTTAAGGTTATTACTTGATGTTCAGATTCAGAATAAGCTTCATTGGCCATATACATTAAAAGTTTCCATGAGTTTGTTTACAGCAGTCAAGGTGCAAGATGAAAAAAACGTATATTGTACAGGGCTGCACAGGCAAGCTGTGTTCAGCTGAGAAAATGACAGTTAACATGGTAGCTATAAAAGAAAAAAAAAATTGCAAACCAATTTCATATTTTATCTGCAATAGAATGTTTTGGAATCCAGTTTTACACATCTGTGCCATGTTGTTCATTTCCAAAGCTCCACATGAATCGTCGAAGCTATTTTTGCATACACAGTCTCGTAATGAAAATGACTTGGTTCTTTAGAACTACTCTGGTGAGCTCTAATATGGTTTACATCCTAGAGCAGAAATTCCTTAAACAGCACATTCTTTAAAGCAACCGTGTGAAATGGAGAGGACAGGTCATTTCACTGATGTACGGTGCAGTACCTCATAGAGCCTTATCTAGGGCCATTTACACACTTGCACTTTAGTTCTGGACTCAGTACATCTGGACCCCGAATTTGTTCGAGCGTGAGAAAGCACTTTCTGATTTCAGTCACATTTTCTGTTTTAGCTTTTGCACAGCCAGGGAATGAGGTGCTGCAATGTATGTATACACTACTGAGAACATTTACTCACATTTATGGTATTTTAAATTGCTTGTGATGGATGTGTTCTTCTACATATGTGCACACAGTTAGATTTATTGATTTATTAGGATTTTAACGTTGTGTTTAACACTCTTGGTTACATCCATGACAGACACACGGTTATTCATCACTCAAGGTTCATCTTTTCACAAGTTTATGTTAAACACAGTCGTTGATAATTTTGTCTCTACGATTAACCTTCTGCATGTTTTTGGACTGTGGGAGGTAGCCGGAGCACCCAGAGTAAACCAAGGCAGACACAGGGAGAACATGCAAACTCCACACAGAAAGGACCCGGACCGCCCCACCTGGGGACCGAACCCAGAACCTTCTCGCTGTGAGGAGACTGTGCTACCCACTAAGTCTCTGTGCAGTTATAATCAATCAGTAACATCCCTACATTCCTTAATTTAATATTAGAACATTCAAATGAATAAATAAATCAAACAAAGGGGCATTAAAAAAAAACATGTGATTGTCGAATTATATCGCAGCACCACTTTAATCATCTCAGTGGTGCTACCAATCTGTTTCGGCACTGAACAAACATAGTAGCGTTAACATTATTTTTTATGTTTAAACATGAAATTGAAGACAAATCATCTCATGAACCCAGTATCATGAATCACATGCATGTTTGACTACTCCGGGTGCTCCCAGGCAGACACAGGGAGAACATGCAAAATCCCCACAGAAAGGAATCGGACTGCCCCACCAGGAGATGGAACCTAGAACCTTCTTGCTGTGAAGTGACTGTGCTACACAGTCACTGTACAACACTTGAATACTAGTCAAGTGAAGATCAAATTGAATTAAAATCATCATCATTTAGCAAATTATTTTACTCAAATGCACTTACAGTAATTTTATGGTCTACAGTCCAAGCTTGTATGGGTCAGGGGCCTTAATCAAGGGCCCAACAGGGGTAAGGTTTGAACCATCGACTTTTCAAGTACTAGTACTGTACCTTAATGTCTAGGCTGCAACTGTGCTAGTGTCTTAATCTTTTTACCCTTAAGAAAGTATTACTAATTATCTCCAGTCCATTGATCAGGACCATTAAGGTGATGATCCACATTTAATGTTTTTTGACGTTAATACTGGAATTAAAGTACCATTATGCATAGTCTCTAAAAAAAAACAGGTATGCTCACATGCAAACAACCTCCAGACATTAGCAGAGCCAGATCGTTTATTTTACACTTGTTTTCTCGTCACCTTAATTGCTATTTATACACCATGTCAGTCTGCCTCGGCCCCCCCCCCACCACCTGGAGCTTCTTTTTCCAGCAGCATAAGACTGAATGGAAAAAAGCAAAAGTTCAGTAACATTTATAACTCGATGTGAGCTCATCTAGTTGAGTACTTAAGATTAAAATGTCAATTAAATATTCTTCAAAACAATTGTTGAGAGTCAAGGTCAAAGTAGGTCCAGAGCCACCAAGAAACTCTGCGCAGGGCAAGGATGCATGACACCGAACCACATCACTTATTACCTGTGATTTACCACATTATGTTTAAAGCAAAGTGGGAGTCAATTTGTTTATTAGGATTTAAGGTCATGGTTTACAGTCTTGGTTACATTCATGACAGACACACTGTAGTTATTCATGACAAGTTTCATCAGTACACAAGTTTATATAAAACTCAATCAGGGATAATTTAGTTTTTCCAAATTCTCCACACGGAAAGGACACAGACTGCCCCACCTGAGGATGGAACCCAGGACCTTCTTGCTGTGGGAATATAGTGCTACTCACTTTGCCTCCTTCCACTGTATGTGAACAATTCATGCTTAAGTGGCAGGATTTGTCCATGACCTGCAGATTGTCTCCTGGGCAGCACAGTGGCCATCCGAACCCCAGTCCCAAACCTAGTTGTGACAATATAACTTTAAACTTTTCACTAACAATTTTTATTTAAAACTGCTCCAACCAGTTGCTGAGGGTGTAAATGTAATCTTAGGGAAGATTTCGTTTATAGCTACACCAAGGCAAAGGCTAATTAGCCAGAGAGTTCGCTACATGATAACTTCAACAAGCTGGGCCTCATGTCTACTTCGCTTTCTGTAGTCATGTCAGTTTGGCTTGTGTTAAATAAGGTGATTGCCATAATGATGCGAATTACAACTCCAGTGCAGGTGATGCTTTACATTCAACAAAACATTAAATTCAGTTTCAGAAATGAAAAGATTTCCCTTCTTGAGCATTGCTGAGGAACTGAATGCCCAACAAGCTTATGGTCATGCGTCCACAAATTGGATTTCAAGTTCTTCTCATTCCATAATTGTTATTGATATTTACTGATCGTGATTGCGAAGCTTAACAATAAGAATAATCCTCTAAGAAAGGTGATTCCATACTTTTTGCGAGGTGTTGTCAATAAACCACTAAGAATTTACTGATGTGATGAGAGAGTCTCATATCACTAGCACATCCATGTCCACGTGTGTTTACCAGCATGCTAATGATGAAACATGCAGGGATTATGCGGGCATAAGGCGTATAACAGTTAATTATGATCAAACAACATCGATTAGCAATTAATCAATAACACTTTAGTAACAGACTAATTTGTTCAGTTCAGGTCATTTTCTTTAACCCCTTATCCTAATCAGGGTCGGGGAGGGGTGCTGGAGCCTATCCCAGCTCTTCAACGGGCACAAGGCACACGGTAACACCCTGGATAAGGCAGACTAATATTTGCAGAAAGCAAAATGTTACTACTAAATCTAACATGGATGGAGTTGGCTTCCTTATCCTACAAGCCCATGAGAAAAACCATTCACAGTGAGATTGGTGTTGACAGAACTAATACAACTGGTGCGCTCACTTCTGAAACCATTGCAACTTTGCTCTGGGGTGAAATAAAGCAAAATGAAACAACCAGCTGATCTATGCAGCGCACTGTGCTAGGAATAAGGAATCACACAGGCTTATGTTTGTGACAATAGTAATATTCCTGATTATGAGCAATGATCGGAGTGAGAGTGGAGGGAAGAAATATATATTATACCCCGACCCAAAAAGTAAACACACAAGCCTGCACACCAGGGTGATCTAGCTGAAGCCAGATATATAACCCTGTCTGGGACTGTGGAATGGCTCAATTCCTCATTTCACGTGAGCTGCTTTACGCTCTTGTGGGCAAAGCCGTCTCTTCTCATTATTCCAACAATAAAGCCAATAAAGGGAGGAGAACAGCACTTCACCCACACACAAACATGGCTCTTCTAAACAAAGAGCCTCTGATTAGCCGCCGTGCAATATTAGCAGCTTTCATTAGCAGGTGCGGTCTGAATTCTAACCAGTGGCCAATGAAGGATGAGCGGTTTGCGGCACTTCAGGCTTTGCCATGAGTTCAGTCGACATTAAAAAAAAATACATGAATGAGTCCAGTTCTTTAACATGCATATTTTAGCCCTAAAATGCAATTCTATTGCCAAGAAATGACCAACAAAGTTCATCTAGCGATTCCATCTAGAGCTGCTGCACAATGGTCTTAACCAGCTTCTAAAGTGCTTCTAAATCAGCATAAATCCTAAAACATGGCGATTTACTTCTGCAAGTACAGATCCTGCTGCAAGGAAATTCCAAGAGCTCTTCTTTGTGACCCCTAGTGGCTCCCAAACATACCCATCAATGTGATAAGGTCAGCACAATGACAAAATCCTGATTTTGATAAATCAGTGCACCACCCTTAGTGTTATCAGTAATGATTTATTGTGTGCAGAACATTCCCTCACAATACTATACCAAGCCAATGTCAATTTTAAAAACAAAGAGGACTAAAATAAATGCATGAAGATAAAAATCAGTGCATTAAACACAGTTTAAAGTATGGAAGGTTAGTATTAGCATAGCACATAGATCATGTGCATGGATCATTTTCTTTAATCGAACCTAAATACTCATGAACCCGATCAGAATTCAGTATGCGAGGTTATAGTTTATAAATCATGTTTGTCTGTAAACAGTAATTAGCACATCTCATGAAACTATTTTAGTCTTCATAGCAGATAAAACGTTACCATTTTTACCAATCACCCGTCAGACTGACTAACACGGTAACGATCACCCAGATCCAAACAACTATGGAATCTTTAGGATTCTTCTACTGCAGATTCTGTTTAACTCCAAAACATCTCCAGAAAAGCTGAAGAGTATTTTTAATATCTTTAAATCCACAGCATTTTATTTTATTTGTTTTACTAGGGGTGACTAACAAAGACAGAAGTAACATTTGCCTTTCAGCTAATATAAATAATTGTAATTGGTCATGTCTGAAAAAGCTTTGTTTAGGATTTAGCATTACCTTTTTAGATTTCTCTTTTTAAGTTTTATAAAGATTTTAAGCAATCTTGCGGTCTTTCTGCATACATAGGCAGCTAATCATCGGCTTATAAGTCAGTTTCTTTAAACACTTAGACAGCAGTTACATTGTTTTTGCTAACTAAGCTAACACTTAGCATTATGCCATGCAAAACAATGGGATGAGGTTACGCAGCGTGCTAGCATGACAATCGTTTGACGCACAGATTGCTTTATTCGCTATGGCAACATTAGATGCTCACTCATTCTACACTCAACATAATATTTATTTTTTAAGACACCTTACTGGAGAGGAGATTAAAGTATTTAGAACAGCCTAGTTCTCAGAGTGCAGAGGATGTGGACAGCTCCTTTTCGGCCATCGAGAAGAATTTTCTGCCTTTATTACCATGAGAAAGACATGATAAATGAAGTTCGTGATATTATTAATGACTAAAATGCTGCCAAAACCATCATCTCAAATTAGATGCAATATATTGAACTGTTTTCAATTCAATTTGAATCATATAAATCATGTTAAATTTCAGACTGATGGATTGTCACTAACGATTAGTGATGTCACTGTATGACAATTATGAAAACAGATGATTTTAATAGAAATGAGATTGCTCATTTGTATTCTGCACTGTTGAGTCTCTGGAACACGTCCCATCTTTGGCGATTCTATAGACCATGAGCTTGGTAATGACATTTGGATTTTGCACAGTTTCACACTAATCAGTGAGTCTATGGAGGGATCCACTGCATCTCCCAAAATATTTTCATAACTGCCAAACAGTTTTTGCACTTGCTGCACACGGTAACTGCTAAAAATCTTTTAGAGAGTTTGAGGAATGCTCTCATGATGAGAATTTTTCTATTAACCTTTCCAGTTTGGAGATTTTTTCCTTTTTAAATGACAGCTTTTGTAATCGTGAGGGACTTTAGGAAATTAGTACTAAGAAAGCGCTCAAGGCAGGCAGAACTCAACGGACTGATCTTTGGTCCATCCTCTGAAGTGTTATGTTTAATTGTACAAAGTCTGCTGCTTGCTTTGAATTATGATCAGCGTGTTTGGAGCTAGACTCTCTTTAGGGAGTCAAACCATTCATCCAGCGGTACACAGGACCAGCTGGTAAAACAATGAAAATAGCAGCATTCAATGCTGTTAAAGTGTATACAAGCAGAAAAAGGTAGTATTTGGGAAGGCTGACATTGAGGCTGTTCTACGTTTGTGGAACTGTAAACCTTGCTTATGCTCTGAAAAAAGGAAATGAGCATCTAATCAGAAAAGGCCTTGAAAATGATTTATTAAATTTGCATGCGAGTGTGCATGTACAAAATAACTGATGTAGTTTATAAAACCTTTTTTTTGTATTTGTGATTTTAGATAAAGAAAGGTAATGCTTGCTTTATTTAAATTCAAAACTCAGATTCAGGGCTTTCTTTGGGTATTGTATTCAGATTTACAGATCTCTCCTAATCTACAAAGCTTCTGAACTGATATACAAGATATACAACATAATTAAAAAGCAAGTAGACATAACAGCTGACAGTGTCATTTGTCCAATTTCTAAATTGACAAATATATAGGTCATTTACCAAATTAAACTATACCACACACTCAACTAACAAATAAGTAAAATCTGTTTTATTTCTGACAAATGCCACAAACCAATTTATTGAAAATTAACTGGAATGGTTAAAAGTACAAGACGACAATGATGGCCGGCAACAAGAAGGATTGGTAAAAATGAAAGAAATAATGAAGACATAAAAAAGAATAAAAATCAAACCATGTTTTGAAAGTAATCTTTCCATCCGGCTGCCAAGAGTGAGGAATGACTTGACTCCTGACTTGATCATTACTTTTAAATAAACATTTACAAAATGGTTAATGCCAACATTAACATCTCCCTTTGTTTTGTAGATTTATTGTTAGATAATGTAGATGTGTACTATATTTAGAATTCCGCTAATATTATTACGTAATATTAAGGTTGCTGCTTGCTAATAAATCTCAGTCCAGTCGTGGTATGTCTGATCATCAAATGCCACAAATGAACAAGAGTAAACATTGGGACTAAATAATATCATTTAAATACCAGGAACCTTTCTGTAAACTTTTATACACTAATTTTATGAAAAATCCCTTTCACAAATTAAGTTCCTTTATAAGAGTACTGTGTGTTTTCTGGAAGTATGAGTAAAGTGTAAATAACAGATGCATTCACATCTGTATGAAACTATTTTCAGAGACAATCATAAAGGTTCAATATTGAAGACACCTGGTGCCACAATCTAATCAGCTATTTAACTCAAAACACTTGCAAAGGCCTTTAAATGGTCTCTCAGTCTAGTTCTGTAATCTACACAAACATGGG
>JAYDZG010000039.1:26629786-26640556 GCA_034509265.1 Microcambeva bendego
CCAAGGTGTTACTGTGTGCCTTGTGGCCATTGAAAAGCTGGAATAGGCAACCCATGGTTAGATAAGTGGTTAAGATAGTGAGTGAATTCCTTATTGTTCTTAACTTTTCCTTTCAAGGATGCAAGGAAAACACTAACAAGGAGAGATTTGTACAGAGACTGAGAACAAGAGTCGAACCCATCCTGTGTCTCTGCACCAGCAGAAAACTGTATTATAAATGCTTTGATTCTTAATGTTTATTTGAGCTCTATTTACGACTGCAAATGAGGGCCTGCCCTCAATCAGTTTTTTTTAATGTGAGCAGTGGAATAAAAGGAAATGAATTTTCAGACATGACAGGACTGCAGGAATGGAAAGTGTTCTATACAGAGCACATCATGGGACTTTCTGTTAAATCTATTCTTCTAAATGCATTTAGCAAGAGAAGGCTTGTACAGTAAACAGGGGTAAGCTGTTACTCAAAAGGTGTTTGTATCCCTCAGTGTTAAAAGGGTGGAAGCTGCACCACAGGAATCTTGCAAGTGAACATGTATTTGCACTCAGAATTCCATGTACGATGATGGAAAAAAACTAAATATGACTTCTCTCATTTAGAAGGGCATTTCGTATTTTTATTAATTTTTTATTAATGTTCTGCCACTGCTTTATCCTATTCAGGGTTGCTGTGGGTGCACTTCACAGAGTGAACGGCAAAACACACACACACACACACACAGAGAGACACACCTTCACCTACCTTAATTTTAGTAGTTTAAATCAACCTGATTTGTGGGGGAAACCAGGACAACCCAAAGAAAACCCACACAGACCTGGGGAGAACATGCAAACTCTAAACAGATAGTACCAGGACTGCTCCAGCTGGGAATCAAACCTGGGCCAGTTCTAACGGTTTAATTACATAAAAGCTCTCGAGTCCCAGGCGGTACTATTCACTTTGCCTGGCATCCAAACAGGAACAAATGCTTGTGCCTGAGGAACAAAATTAAAAAGTATTTATTTATTCATTCACTTTCTGTTTTACCAGAGGTTTGTACCAGTCAGGGTCACAATGGGTGCAGTTCACTGTGTGAAATGGTAGTAAGCCACCTGTATATCACAGGGCAAACACACACACACACACATGACTGAACGAGAGCCTCCAGAGGATCCCACACAGATACATGGAGAACATGCAACCTCAACACATAGGACCTTGGCCACTCCACTTTTGGAATCATTCACTCCATTTATCTGTATGGTGCGACTCTGTGAGACTCCATTGCTGGCAGGTGAAAAGACGAGGAGGGTGACTAAGCATGTCAGAGAGAGAGAGAGAGAGAGAGAGAGAGAGAGAGCTGCACAAGGGCGGTACAAGCAATTAGAGTATTACAGTTTGGGAATGATAAGACAGGACGAAAATATTAAGAAAAGCATCCGTGAATGGATAATAGGAAATCTTCTTCCTTTAAAAAGTCATGTTTGCTGCACTCACAGAAAAAAGTCTTTAACACCAGATTCAACAAGGGACAGAAGAAGAATTAGCATTACAGCCCAAGAAATAAGACTAAATTATTCCGTATGCATAATGAGAAGGACCGATAATAGATAATAAGGCTGTAATTAATTTCTGGCAAACTATGCTAAAGCAGTCCCCAGAGAGCACAGCTCATGCCCAGGATTAAAAAATAACGCTTGAGCTTAAGGCCACAGTGACAGGTAATGCATACATAAAAGCCCACTTCATGCCCACTACAGGTATCTACACTATATGGGCAAAAGTATGTGCACGCTTGGCCATCAGCTTGGAAATCCAATTCAAAAACCACAATGATTCATAAAGGATAGTCCACTTTTTCTGACTATAACAGCCTCCATTTCTCTGAAAGGGTGTCTGTGGGAATATGGGCCTTCAGTTAAATCCATAGTTGTTGGATTTCCAAATGTTTCGGTGTACCAAGCAATATTACACTCTCCGTTATTCCCTTAACACTTGCCTCTAACACACACATACCCAGGTTCTGTTTTCAGAGATGGTTAAAACAGGACCTTATTGAGTCACTCCCAGTCCATGTAGCTGCTGTCTGTGCTGAACATGGTGGTAACTATGTTAGCCATAATTATGTGACTTGACAGTGTAACACACCCATTTCACAAGTTTAATCTGTTTATAACAAATAGTTCAGGGGTTCATTTTACAAACAAATCATCTGACACGTCCCAAAATGACATTAGAAGATGAGAGCAAGACAGGTAGGCTTCAAATTGTCATCACAATCTCCTGACTCCGTTTAAGCTAGCTTAAAACATTTAGGAAAAACTGGACAAAGATGCCAGATGGAAAAGTGGAATTTTACACTAGCACTAGCCAGCGCTAGTCTGAACTCCCCGGTTCAAACATTTGTATTACAATTAGCAAACTGTGCAACACCATAGCATGAAACATTATTGGGAAGAACTTTCTGAATAATATATTATTTCTACTGTTGCACCCAAATGGCTCAGCAGGATAATCCCCTAGCTCACCTCAGCTGAGATTCTAAGATCACAAGTTCGAATCGCGACTCTTCTACTGGTCAGGTGGGACTTTGGTTTTAAAGAAAACTCTCAAATGCCAAATTAAAACTATTCTGCAAAAAAAGATTCCTCCATTTAATAGCTGTAACTGCCAATGGAGGCCCGACATGTTATTTGGAACAGGGGGACAATTACTTTTTTCTCATGGCTGAGAGCTTCCACATGGTGCATAAGTAACAATGTGCTGCCTTCAGTATTTTATATTCAGTATTCATGTTGCCCCCTTTCTGGGTTGAGCTAAAATGAATGCTTTCAAATTCTGCTGCCTGGGAGGCTAAATGGGTTGAGCGAGTCCAGTGTCCTCCCTAAATCAGGACTATTGAAAAACCATTCAGCGTGTCCTTCCCTCCTGTAGCAAACGCAGCATGAGAAAGCATGAAAGTGCATTTGCACAGCGTGTTCGCCCTCAGCCAAAACAGGGAAACTTGACTTGTGTAATCCATCCTACTTAATGTTTCCAATTTAACTATACACAACGTAGAATGGTACATTCTAGAATCTTCTATTAAATCTACTAAAGCATTTTTGGTAAGGGAAAAATGAAACAATTTATTCAGAGGGAAATACAGGCACTATATTCACAGGCTGATAAAAAGCACTTAAGGAGCACTAAACCGCAGGAGCACATATATTGGGTTGCAAAAGTCTTCTGAAACCTTGTGTCAAATTATTCATGGATGTTATGCCAAACACGTGTGGGATTTGCTGTCAAATTGCAGGCCCACTTACAGCTTCGCTGTCGGCACTAATTACATGATACAGAACTATTTGGATAAAGATCAAGTCTATTTCAGTAATTTTTTGGTAATCATAATTATTTTTAGTGTATTATGATAAAGTACCTTTTTAAAGTTGAACAAAATGAACAAAAGTACTTTTATAAATGTTAAAAATGGGACACGCTGATGACACAGTGGTCAGCTAAGCCAGGCAAACAATGCTGATTTCAGCACTGCTGTCAAAAGCATGCACCCGAAGAGGCACAACTGGCAGTGTCTGAGGAAGGAAGGTCAATTGGGTTCTTTATTGATGCTACTGGTACAGCCTTCGCCTGATGGTCCAGGTACCAGCGCAAGATCTACATGACTCATAGAGGAGCACAGTGTGTGTCAGCGTACTTCATAGGACTCTGTGGGTGTGACAGGTACCTCTACTTCTTAAAGGGGAAAGAAGTCCATGAATATCGAAATGTCAAATGATGGAGGTGATGGGTGGAGAAAGCTAATCTTAGAATTGGGCATGCAAAAAAATGGGGCATGGTGAATTTTAAAGGTATGAACACATAAGCAAATGAAGAAGCTATATAGTGATTTATGACATATTGTTTAATTCACAACAACATGCATACAATCCCCCAGAATCCTTACATCTTGTTATTTGACCCCAAGATGGTTCTGATGAAGACCTGTTTACCCTCTCAAGGATAAAGACTGCATCTCAAGACGAATGTGCCAACAATGCTGCCCCTGCTGGAAGCTGGCCGGTCTGCACAAAAGACGTACAGAACTCATAACAGACTTCATATATAGAAAGAAACAAGACACCACTTGAAAATAACCAAAATATTAAATAAACTACAGTAAGAACAGAATAAAACATCACTGCTGAAACAGTGTTTGTTGAAACACATACCCATACATTGTAAAACTAGAGAAACTGATAGCTTTGAAGTGGTTTCTTGTTTGTTCCACGGCTTAATATTTATAATTACCTTTTGTGAAATTCCTTTCTTTATGTGTTTAAAGTATCCTCTTGAGCCTGTATTTTGAGGAAATGTTACATGTCCTTTGTAAAAAGCACTACATAAATAAAATTTACTTGACTTGAGAATGGAAAAAAAATTAATTGACCAAAATCAGATGGGAGGAAAATGCTCACACTGGTTGAAGCTAAGAAAATGTAACTGGAGGAAATGTGACTGGAAAGCAAATGAAACCCCCAATACATTAAACCCAGAAACAGACCACACCAGCAGAAAAACACAAATGATTCACTCCTGTCAGTTAAGAGCAGGAAACTGATGCAGGACAGTTAAAGATTAAATCAACACTTCCAGGTCTGATGAATTTCAGAATTTCTGCTGCAAAATGACCCAAACCTTGATAAAAACACCCCACTGGATAATAAAACCACTGGACCCCACACGTGGATAAAGAATTCAGGTCTTTTTTTTGCTACTCATCTTTTTTGGCACAAATTGGACCTGTGGTGTGTGATCCTTTTGTGATAAGGTGCTGGGGTGTGAGTGAGTCCAGCCCACGGAATTGTAAAGAGATCGATGGGTTCATGTTGTTGCTTAGAGGACTACAGCAGCGCCACGGATCTACAGCAGCTAATGCACTTTTAATAACGAAAAGAAACAACATGGCAGCTCGATGCCCATCACCAGCTCATTAATGTTCAAATACTCACCACAGAGCCCAGCTGTTCAAGAGTTCAGTACTGTGCTTCTTTCCACAGCTGGAGGGGGGGGAGTAGAGAGATTCATGAGATGATTTCTCCATATTATTATATATTATTGTTGTAATTATTATTACCAATCATCATCACATTATTACTATTATTTTCAATTATTTTTTGTTGTTTTTATTACACTGGTATTGTTGTTGTTGTTGGGCGGCTCGGTAGCTAAGTGGGTAGCACCGTCATCTCCCAACAAGGTGGTCATGGGTTCGATCCCCAGGTGGGACGGTCCAGGTCCTTTCTGTGTGGAGTTTGCATGTTCTCCTCGTGTCTGACTGGGTTTCCTCTGGAAGCTCAGAGTTTCCTCCCATAGTCCACAAACATGCAGTTAGGTTAATTGGAGACACTGAATTGTCCAATAGATAGCTAACCAGTATGCACTGTAGTGCCTGTCCCAAGCCCAGAAAAATAAGAAGGGTTGGGTCAGGAAGGCATTTGGTGTAAAAACTATGCCAAATCAATAATGTACATCAAGATCCACTGTGGCGAGCCCTAATGGGAGCAGCCAAAAGAAGTATCTCACTATTATCATTGTTATCATCCTCAATAGTGTTGTTTTTGCTATACTGTATATAGAATATATAAATTATTTATGATATATATAGAATATAGAAAATATGATGATTATTATTGTTTATATTATTATTAATTATATCGTTATCAATTGCTATTGTCATTACTACTATTATTATTGGTAACATTATCATAAATGTGTATTATTATTGTTATTATTTGTGATTGTAGATAATAGTACTGTTGATCTAATAGACAAAAAGAGTGTTACTGTTGATATAAATGAAGTACCAATAGAGAGCATGTCTCTGCGTCTTAAGAGCTCACAGGGATGCTAGAATAGAAATCAAACTTCAGGTGGGTTGGCGGTGACACACCTCCGTTCAGCATCTCCAACCTCGGTCCCTCTCCAGTCATGGCCTTAAGAGCACCTCTCAAGATATCCCTGGCAACTCCTTCTGTTTTAACATTTTGTTCTCCTCAGTATCTAGGTGACGTGAGTCATCCTCTGTTTTTAAGCTGTATTTTTCAGAGGTGGAAATAAATACTTTCTTCACCTTCAGTGATTGACTACAGCTCTGTGCCTATTTTAGTAGAGCTGCTTGCACAGCACACTTCATCTACACCAAGCAATACAATAAAAAGCTTGGTGAGATCTGGACAGCTCTGAAAAAGCAAATAATACATTTTACTAGTCAGAAAAGGGTTTGGAACATTTCTAAGCTTTTAACATCACATTATTTAAACAATACAAATGACACAGAACAGTGGTGTATTTGCAAAAAAAATCCATCTTACCCACTGCTAAAATGTTTGTATGGTCAGATTCAGTCCAACAACAAAAATAAGTCTCGTCAGGAATTAGATGCTAATAGGACACAGTAAACACTGTCAACATTATAAGCCAGCTTCATCCATAAAGGTCACTTTGCTTTCCCAGAAAGACATGTGTTATGCTCATTCACTGGTCATACTATGAGCTACACCTATTAAATTGTGTTAACCATTATAAATATGTACATTTTGTTTGTATTTATAATATCCATGGTAAAATGCAGGGTGACAGTGTCAGTAGTGCTGATGGGCGTGTTGAGTTCAGTCTCTCAGTCTGTCATCCAGGGTCCTTACAGTTTGCACCCAGTTTACTCACAGAAGTCCATAGTGTCAGGTAAACTGGAGCTACTTTAAATGGCTAGAAGTGTGCGTAAGGGAAACTGCACACACACACATACACATTCACATTCACACACAAGACAACGAAAGAACGTGCAAACTCCACACACTTAAAGGACTGTGAGAAAGATTGTTCCACCTGGAAAACAAAGCCAGGACCTTCTTACAGTGTTTCCCCACTAAGTGATAAAAATGAAGGTCAGAGTACATGGTGAGTATGTTTGTGTGTGCGTCAGTGCCCATCATGTTTGTGTGTATCAGTGTCTATCATTTTTTTTATGTATCAGAGTCCATAAATGTATGTCCAGGTCCATCATGAGTATGTATGTGTGTATGTGTGTGTGTGTGTTGTGTGCGTGTGTGTGTGCATGTTAGTGTCCATCATGTTTTTGTGTCAGAGTCCATAATCCATTGTGTCCATTGTGAGTCCATCATGTGAATGTGTGTGTCAGAGTTGAATAATAAAGCTGTTGCAAAGTTGTTTAATTTTTATTATAAACACTTTTACAACATAAACATTGTATTTGTACTTTAAAAGTGCAATTATTCCTAAAATCAGTGGTGAGTTTAACCCTTAACCCTGTCTGCTCCAGGGGCACTGACCCTGCGCTCTGACCCCAGCTTCCAAACAAGTTAAAATATGCAGAAAATGAATTTCATTGTACTGTACACTTTTATATGTATATCACAAATCAAGGCGTTCTGTTCTTTAAAAATTTAGGAAATACACTTTTAAGTTCTCTTCTTCTACCACCTTTGCCTCTTTCCATCTCAGACGAATTAAAAATAGATGAGAAAACAGAAAAGGTCATAAAGAAAACAAACTCTTCAGCCTTATTTGCATGACAAGGTCAGGGAAATTTCCTTATTTATTTTTCACCAAAGAATTGCCATGATCACGAGAGCGCTTCCATCAGGCCGAGATCATTTTTACAAATCTGTTTTCTTAGTGTGTTTGCTTTTCTGGCAACTGAGCATCCCAGGTTATGCATTTTCATTTCATTAATATCTGATCATGTTTGCTAAGCAGATAAAAGTCAGTTCTGGGGTGAAGTTGCATAATCTTCACAGGAAAAGGTTTTAATCAGCCATCCATGATTGTGTAAAATGATATCTCTGGGTTTCTGTGTACCTTTTTTTCACCTGACCTTGGTAGAGAGTATGTGCGGCAGAAACTTGCCTTGGGTGGATTCAAATTAGAAAGTAACCATCTCAGTTTATGGTGGGATATATTTTACCCACTCAAATGGCAGTTTAGACACATCTTTTTCCAAGCGACATCAGGGATGTCCAAACTACCACGCTTGTGTCATCTGTGGCCCGTTACCATTTAAAACCATCATACAACTAGTCACATTAAAAACTTGAGTTGCTACACTGAGTTTGTACTGTTTAAACTCAAAAAAACCAAACAAATCTACAAGGCTATATTAAATCATTAACATTCATTAAATGTTAGCAGTACACCTACATTCCTCTTTCTGAGTTTTTGGAGAAACAATGGCTTAAAGGAAACGAAAACTAGACACTCGTAGATTGGACACAATTAATTTAGCAAAGGCTTTTTAATAATGTACATATTATTATAGTAACTGAAGAGTGTGGTTGGACGAGAGTCATTTATAATTAATACAATTTCTGTTAACTTCACTGATAATACTGACCAAAGTTTATGTAATTGGCTACAGCCATACCGTGTGATGAATTTTACATTTGCTTTACATGAAATTCCAAAAAGATTATTCAAAATTTTTATTGTCTTATATTTTTTCTTGCACGGCAGCCATCAACCTTCAATGCTGGCTTGACTAAGAACAGGTGTATAGCATCCCCTAATTTTTGAGAAAATTCCAAAAACAATGGGGTAAGAAGGCTATATTAAACTACCATAAGAGCAACTCTTTGCAAATAAAGAAACTAAGAACATCTGCAAATGTTCTCCACCTGTGTGGGATTTCTCCGGGTTCTCTGATATCCTCTTACAGTCCAACAAAATGCAGTCAGGTTAATTGGAGACACAGAATTGCGCTATAGGTGAATAAGTGTGTGTATGTGTCTGTCACACGAACGACTGGTGCCCAATCCAGGGTGTTACTGTGAGCCCATTAAAATGTTGACCCTGATTGAATGACCCTGAATGACCCTGATGGAATGATTAAAGGAGTTAGTGAGTGAGGTGACTTTCTCATCACAAAAGGAAAGGAGGAAAACAGTTAATTCTTGGAGAGAAAAAAAGGCAAAAATGACATGAATTATCCCAAAATCAACAGGCTCTCTGTTTTCATTTAAATGGCAGGGGGAATTAAAATTGAAATGCAGAATTAGCTATTACACTAGCCTAATAAATGTGCTGTCTGTGATCCCAGTGATTAGATTTTTATACAGTATTGCTACAAACAACGTTAACGACTAATTTGTAGTCTAATTTGTCACACTTGCTGTCTAAGTGTGAGCATGTAAAGGTATGGTGGTGATGATTTTAAGGTGGATCGTACTTTCATTGGGACTGACATGCTAAACTAAGCTTCCTCTGTGGTGTGTATAATGAGCGTGTGATGTGTCTGTGGACTCACTGTGAGCTTGCTGTTATGATTGTTCAGTGTGGTCCGTCTCTGGCACGCGTACTGAGAGACGAAGGACAAAGGAGCACGTGGTGGAACTGTCTTCATCTGCACAGATGGCTTCTGCATACAAAGTGAAAAAAGAGAGAGAGAAAAAATATGTGTATATACTATATGCATTTGATGATTGTGAGTGTGTGTGTACGTGTGTGTACATGTACGTGTGTGTGTCTGTCCTCTGATGGACTACATGCATTAATTCATAGTCTATCTAACTTCTGTTCCTCCAAGTTTATCCTGGTCAGGGTTGCAAGGGATTTGATTCACTTGGCAAAAATCAATAAACAACAGGGTGCCAGTCTATCAGGGTAAAGAAACTTAAGAGAAATTTGTAGTAGCTGTAGTTGTTCTGCTTGCATGTCTTTTGTGCAATTGTTTTAAGATGCACTTAGTTGGTTTTAAATTGTGTAATGAGAAAGATTTTTCAGGAATCCAGCTTTATTACATAGATTAGACAATAACACAATTACTTTCTGCATTCGGTCTGTAAGGGAATAGAGGCACGCTAATTTAGTTTGCTTCCTCTAAATTGCTTTTTATTTTAGCCCAGGAATCAGTTCCTCTACTTATAATGTATGAGTCTGACAGTGGAAATTAGAAAATTATATGCAATAAAACTTTAAACCTTTTTGTCAGTCAAAACTGCCTGTATTAAGCTCCTGACACATTTTGACAATGCTCAGTACGAGAGATCATGCCGTCACTATGAAGCTATTACTAATCATTAATGGAGCTTTCAGTTAGCTGAAAATGAGGAGATATTTTTGTCTTCTTTTCCAGCAGAAGGAAACCACTTATTTTCTCTCACTGCATAATTAAGCATCAATAAACGAAAATAGATTCGCTCATGCAAATGACTTAAAATTAAATGTAAATTAAAACTGAGATTTTGTTTCATACAATTTAATTAAAACAAAGAAGCATATTAAACCATTGCTTCTTATCTCTATAGCCACTTAGACATGCTTAATAGCAAGGCTGTTCCAGTGTAATCTGTACCCTTATAAAGCTATTTTTTAATTTATTCCACTTGCTAGGACATAATTTTTTATTAGCTTTGTGTATTTTACGAGAACGTCAGGTTTTACATTTTGTTTACATTCATGACCGATCTGAATTTGAACATTGGTAGAAAAAGACAATTCACTTCACTGTGCAATTCACTGTGATTGGAGAACTTTCTACCACTAAATTAACTGAAGTGGACGTGTGTATATTTTGACCCTGTCATCTTTTTACAAACCAAAAAATAAGCTAATGAAGGAAATTAAGCTAAAGAAATTAAGCTTCATGGATATCACTATTTCAAGTGTTCCAATCATGGAAAGTCACAGAACTTGCAAGTCCCTTATAGGCGTATGTAAACTACTGGCTGTAAATCTAAATTGCAGCTACTAGACACTGTTTTTAAATAAATCATGTAAATGTCCATCACAGATAAAGTTAA
>JAYDZG010000039.1:26690046-26709429 GCA_034509265.1 Microcambeva bendego
ACACACGCGCACACACACACACACACACACACACACACACACACACACACACACACACACACGTTACAAATTAAATGATAAATGAATCCAAATTAGTCAGAGAGGACTTTTGGTTCAGTTTGGTCAATAGATTGATTCGCCCATTTTACTTTTTTTAAAAGGACTGAACATAATTTATTAAAAACTAATAAGAACTGGCTGTTAATGTCCTTTATTTTAAGGTCACGCTGGAACTCTCTCTCTCTCTCACACACACTCACTCACACACTGTACATTTAAAAATAGTGTGCTAAAGAGCCGCTGATAGGTAAAAGTATATGTAAATAACCCATAAGACGAAATGTAAGCACTCTGGTAGGACCGACAGAGACTTAAACCTGCTTTATGTGCTCACATATCTGCTCATTTCTCACAATAGGCTCAACCAAATGACTATAATAATATGTTCTTGACAAATTAAAAAAATATAATTCTCACAACTTATTGTTGCTTTTTTAGCTTGCTAACAAAACTCAACTCATGGTGACAAGGCAACAAATTGTACCCGCACATCTACAAAAAACATGAAAAATTATTTACATTCAGTGACTGGAAACAAGAGTTTACTCAAGGCCCCTGGAATACCCACACTAACAGCTGTGCCACCGTTCCACCCACAATAAAGTTTACCATCTTAAGAAATGTAGCTAACTATACTACCAGGTACCATGGCACAAGTGGCATAACTTAAGTAAAATCTATTCTTTATATGATCTATTCACTTAATAGGAATATTTATAACAATAGTTATAAATAGTTTAATAACTTCCCCCTTTCCCCTCTTGTAATGCTTTATGCTTTAAATCTATTACAGAAAATGAATGAATGGCCTTTTGTTATTGCATATACAATTCAATGAAATTTTCTGTAGGGTGGCTCAAAAATACATACGAGTATATAAAGTATAAAGTGTTCAGATGGTTTCTTTTTAAGATCCATGGCAAATTTTGTCAGAAAGCTTCTTTGAGACCACCAGAACCAGGCAAAATAGTTATCTGCTACCTGCCTTTTCTTCCTTGGACATGGGCTGATTGTGACTGAAAAGTGTCTGATCAATCCATGGCAGAGCTAAGATTTGGACTCAACAGTGCAAATTGGGAGCACAACTTATCGTTTTAGAGCCCGATACTGTAACTGCTGAGCTAAGAGAACAGTTAAATAAATATGTAATGCACTGTTGTCTGCTTCATTGCATGTTGAAAATACTGTTAAGCCGCAGCTGTGGTGATGAATACATTTATGTTGTAATTGAACTGATTTGGCATCTGTCACAACAAAGGTAGAGGCAACCTTCCAGCCATAGTCATCCCGAACTTAACTCCCACAAGGCTGCATGACTTGGAGCCCTCTGTTCTACATCAATCAAGCACTGAGCATCCGGCTTGGCTGGGTGCTTTCATGAACGATTGGCTGTTGCTCATGTAGGGTGGGAAAAGTTGGATAGGGACTTAGCTAAGTGTCTCTCCATCCACAAAGCTGATCTGCATATGAACTCACCTTGTGTAGGTGAAAAATTTCTGTTCGTGATGGCAAAAAAATCTTAAATTAAGTACACTTTTTTATCCATTCCAGTGAAGAGCTATTGTATTCAACATTGAACCATATAAAGTAGTCATCTATAAGAAAATGTGTGTGTTAAATTATTTATTTGTCCTATTTAAAATTAAGTTAAAAGCAGTAAACATAAGCACTAGGGCCCAACATGTTGTTTATGTTGGATACAGTAAATGTTACACATGTTTGTGGTTTCAATGACCTATACTTAGACTCCATATCATTTTTTATGCTTACGACCATAAAGATTTTTGCTTCACTTCCTCTTCTGAATGCCAGGAGACCTTTTGCACGAACTCAGCTATTAGACTCCTAAAATAACACATATATCACTCCCCAATTTTCCGATGTGATCTCATACTTTTGTAACCGTTATGCAAATGCTCTGTTTACGTACATGTCCCCTGTATGGAATCGGAAAGTATTTAAACACACTCATACACACACCCATACACCTATTCAATGTCTCCAATTAAACTGCATGTTTTGGGACTGTGGGAGGAAACCTACACAGACACCGGGAGAACATGCAAACCACACAGGAAGGGCCCAGACCTCCCCATCTGGGCATCGAACCTAGCATTCTTGCAGTATGTTCATCATTTTACATTTTCAGCATTTAGCAGACGATTTTATCCGAAGAAACTTACATTAGTTACATTATACAGTCTGAGCAAATTAGGGTTAAGGCCCTTGCTCAGGGGCCCAACAGCAGTAAATTGAAAGTACTGGGATTTGAGACCTTTGGATTACTAGTCCAGTACCTTAACCAGTACACTATGGCTTCTTAACCACTTATGCTAATCAGGGTCGGGTGGGGTGGGGTGCTGGAACCTATTCCAGCTCTTCAATGGGCACAAGGCATACAGTAACACCCTGGATGGGGACAATTCAGTGTCTCCAATCACCCTGTTGGCATGTCTTTGGACTGTGGGAGGAAACCAGAGTACCTGGAGGAATCCCACGTGGTGAGGCAACAGTGCTACCCACTAAGCCACTGTGCTGCCCTTCTTTCTGTGTGGCAAGTGATATCCACTTAGTCCCCTTGCCCTTTATTTTTAAAACTATTTACTTAAAAAAATGTATAAAGTCAAACGCAAACGTGTGGACCATTATTAATTAGACTATTGATAACCAGACCTGTCTAATGTCTGCCTTACCCTGGGGTTTGAGGTTAAAGATGTTTTGTTATTATTATCCAAACTACCCTTTAAACCAAGAAGAAGAATATACAAATGTTGTCTTATGTCTAACCACCGGCTCTTTATGCAATTGCCACTTTAAGAGAGAAAAAGCTTCCTCACACAGTGCGTGTTAAGATCATACACACATTAACTAACACACACACGCACGCGCGCGCGCGCACGCACGCACACACACACACACACACACACACACACACACACACACACACACAGAGACACACACACAGAGACACACACACACACACACACACGTTCTGACTCCGGCATGGAGAAACTCCGGTAAGAAATAAGTTACTTCTTTATAACTTAATGCTCTATATTTTCATGCGTAATATCAGTTTATGGAAACATTTGATGTAGGTTAGTTTTATTCACTTATGGTTTTATTTTAGTGATGAACATCTTACACTGTGTTAGTACAGGATGGGTTTTGAATGTCAGTGAAATTTGCACATGCACATTTTACAGCTTCTATTTCTATTAAGTTCTAAATAACGTCCTTCAGTGCGTCTCTTGTATCATTTATTAAACTGGTGAGAGTTCATTATTTAAAAGGTTATAAAACGAACCTGACTGTAATTATTTAGAAATCACTGCAAATGTTGCTCCAAATGACTTATTTCATCTCACCAGCCAAGATTTTATTTCACTGTTTACTCTGTGACTTGTAGTTGTTGATGCAGTGATTAGCTAGAATAATCTCAAAATGATTCCTGATCCCATGATATTATATTCATATCAGAAGCAGATTGGTTCAAGCAGTGATGGGCTCGAGTTGATGGAGTCTAAAAGGCTTCAAGTGAAATCAACAACCTATTAACACCAGACTTCTCTCTCTTATGGTCATTAGTCTCCACTGTGCAAAATAATAATACTTTTACGGTGGGCTTTTTTCTTGTCATAAATTTTTTAAATATGTTTTAATGTACTAAAAAAAACAAGGAACCAAGGACCAACCTCCTTTTTTATAGGTCATGAGTACTCACCACTGCTCATATGATGGACCAGTGGTCCAAAAGGAAAATATTTTTCTCTTCCAATGTAAACCTATGTGGAACTATGTACTAAAACATAGTTTCTCTCATTAAGTACTGGTAATTATTATTCTATACTTGTCGAAGCTGTGGTCTATAAGGAAAGCAGTCCTTTTTGTGTTAAACTTTTGTTCTGTATTATTTTCATTTTGGACCTCACGCCCATCAATTCGTAAGTAATAGGTAGAACGTACTTATAATCATTAATAATTAAGCTCTCTGTTAAGGAAAAATGTGTTCCTAGGCTTTAGACTCTCCAGTTGAAGGTTACTGGGATTTCATATCGTTTTGGCTGTTCCAGTTTTTTGAACATTGTCCTAACACTGTGGCTAACTAAAGATCGTGAAACTTTTTGTTTATGGCTTAAGTTATAGGTCCTTTTATACTAAAGCAGATTAGTTCAGGTCCAAAAACAAACTCTTCAAGTAAGGCATGTTGTGAAATATAATTAAAATATTCATTTCACAGAATGTCATTAGATTAGCCACGGCACCCGGGGAGCAGTTAGGGGTTGGGTGCCTTCCTCAGGAGCTCGGTTCGATTTCCTAACTGCTCCCTACTAGTGTTCACTAGTTTATATGTGTGTGTTTCACTGCACAGGTTGGGTTAAAATGCACAGTGATGAGAAGAGTATTCTAAATTCTAAATTAAATTCTAAATGGATAAAACTTTAAAAAACACATTTAATATAAAAAGGTGAATAATTAAATGTGTATGATCAATGAGTCAAATAAAAAGTATCTAAAAGGTAGATATACATATAGTGTACAAATAGTACAACAAATCTGACCATAACTTAGCTTTGGCTTTACAAGTTAAGGAAACATCTGTTGTTTCTATAACCTGCCTGCACTCAAAACTTTTTTACTTATACTAGCTACTGGTTGTTTACTAAATTGAAGCTTTTACATTGGGTGAATTATGGATCAAGATAATACTAACAAAAAGAAAGTTAGAAACAAATTGAAGGCAAATCTTTACTGAAAACTGAATGAAAAGTAAACTATAATTACAGATTGGTTAAAACAGTTTTCTCTTCATACAATAAATTGCATAAAATGACAGTGTTTAAAATACAAGGTCAATTTCACAGTCTTTTGAAAGACTTTGAGATCCATGTAGAGAGTGAGCAGGTCTGTAAAGAGTTTGAGGAGCAGACGAAAACTATCATCTCATTAATTATACGTCTCAAACTCTCTTACACACCAACTCCCACACTCACACAGAGACACACCAACAAAAACACTCATACACACAAAGTCCATCATCTTCAGACGTTTAAGAGCCATGAGTCAGTGCGCCATGCCGTTAACACCCACAGAATCAGCAGATTTGCATCTTTGTAGAAAGAGTCTGTCTGGCATTCCGAAATTCATCCGAAGTGTGTGACTGAAAAAGGAAAAAGTAAGTATGGTGAGTAAATGACCACAGAATTCACTGGCAGATAATCTACAAACCCTCCTTTGAAAAATGTTGAGACAACTTTTCTAAAAAATATATATATATCAATGTGCTTTATTTACAAGTTTGTGTTTGTCAGTGACAATTTTTCAGTAAACGGAGGCCCACTGTGCCACCTCATCTTTGAATGGCATGACAATAAATGTGTTAGCTTTGTAAGTGAATCCTGATGATCTCCAACTAGCATGTTCGCAAATCTAGACTTATAAATTAATCACTTAACACAACACTTTGTACTTAGTTAAGATAGGTAAGAGAGCAAGGCAGCTCAGGAGGTTTTCAAACATACCTAGGGTAATGTAAATGTAAGGAGGTTATGCTTACATATTATTTAAAGTGATAGTTGTTTGTGAGCTATTCGTATTTTAAATATAAGCTAATATTATAGCTCATTCAGATTTCAGTTTTATTTTAATTATTTTTAAAATTTTTGTTGCAAAATTCATTTTGCTTGAGTCCCTTAAAATTATTTTTCAAAATAACAATTATTTTATAATTTAGTAAATAATTTAACAATTTAATAACTATAGGTGGCCCTTTTACTGTTTAACAATTTAATTTAAAAAAAAATGGTATTAAACAAGAACAAACAAAAAAATTGCAGTAAGAATCGACAACCGTTTGCAGTATTGCCCAGCCCTATCAGATACTCAAGAAAAATCTGAAAGCAAAGCTGTAAACTCTAGTTCATGAGTAAACAATATGATACTGTGGAAAAATAACGCCACATGGGCAAAAAGTGCATCACTTATAGTCCACCGCTGCAGTTTTTAGGACCATGACAGAGAGGACCATCCATAAAAAATGAGCTATTGGTGCCAAATTCAACATCTGCTCTGGCATGAGGGTGCATCGTTGTTCATGGCATGGGTAACTTTCATAGGGTGCAAGGAACATTGGTCCCACTGACACAAGTCCATCGTGGAGTTGGATTCTTCAGTCACATCCACTGCCCTTGTGTATAAATAATAGGGCATCAATCTCACCCCTGTTGCACATGCTTTGGATGCTATGCAACAATATTTATGAGCCTGGTTCTTTTTAGTCCTGCATCAGCATGTGATATTTCTCCTGTTCTTTTGAGTTTTTCCAAATCCACCCACAGACACAATCAAACTAATGTGAAAAGATGTTAGAAACTGTTTAGTGTTATAGATGTTTAGTTGCAGTGGGCTCTTATAGCTGACTCTTGGGAATGAGACCAGCATTCATCTAAAAAGAGTTGCCAGACAACCTTAAAGTAATGCGAATCAATAAAAAAAGCAATGGAAGGGAAAAGCAGTGAACCACAAAGTAATGCTTCATTTGTTTTGCCTCTGTTTGTCTTGAGTTATCTTATTACTAGGTGTCCTCTTCCTCTTTACCTTAAAGTCTTCCAAGCATATTTGTCATTTCTATTGAAATGGTTCTTCTTATAATGTAACAGAAACTTCAAAGATTACAGATCTTTACTTTGGTTATGATTGAAAAGGTTTGACCTGGTTAATGATGCTTTTGTGTTTTTTTTAACATCCAAGGAACTCACTAAAGTCTTAATGAGAACCAACATCAATATTCTTTTCCTGCTTTTTAATTGTCCATCTGCATAGTTTGGTTCTTTAGGGGAGCAGTCAATTTGAATTCTGCTGTTTCCTTTTTTATTTTAGGCAACTCCAAAAAATAGTCCAGGACATTAAAAAGAATGATGACAGCATTTTAAACCGATTGAAAAGGTATGTTTGAGATTGATAAATAATTCAGTTTCTTAAATTAATGTACCGGTATTTTTTTTATGTTTTGTTGAAGCTCAGTTGAAGGAAAACAAAATGTATAAAACGTCAAGCACTAAATTTAAATAGAAACAAACACCTGTGGTTATATTTTGTCTCAGTTCCTCATTCCGGGGTCTCCCATCCAGTACCATGCATGAACAGACACAGATAAATGCATCCATCTGTGTTATTTATGAGTTATCATGAGACTGTGAAGTACAGGCCATGATTAAATGCTAATGTAAATAATTTTAGCTCACATTTTGTTTGGAGTTTGATGATTGTAGTGGTTCAACATGTACTTTTATAAATATTTGTACTTCTTAAATAAACCGAATAAATGTACTAGGCCAAACAATGTATAAAATACACAGATTTAAAATCAACTTATTCAAACACTGCCATGCAGACTTCAATTTAACTGGCTACCTGTAGCTCAAGGTTCACTCATCTTTTACGTAAATATAGATCTTAAAGAAGACAGAGATCATAGCTGTTCTACTGTACTAGCACCCAAGTGGTGGAACCCACTTTTGAAACATCTGAATTTCAGAGTATCTACAAGGGACAATTAAAGAGCCACATCTAATACAGTATCTAATACAGCATCGATTATTTTGAGTCTGAAGCTGTTGGTGGCTACCGAAGCAGTGCTGGTGCATAATTAAGCACTAGAGCAAAGGTTTAAGCACAAAACACTGAAAAGACAACAAAATAAGTCTCAACAAAACAAAGCCAATCACTCCTATAAAAGGAGGATTTGTGCCTGCTGGTGGACATTTACTGAACTACTGGCCTTAAAGAAAATACAGAAACAGTAGAGGTGGTGGAATGTTGGTAAAGAAAGTTAAAGAATTCTTAATAAGAGGTCATGGTCCAAGCCCAAAATTTGTCTTATTGTTCTGTGACCTTCACCCCTGCTTAGTCTGCTACTTCCTTATTACAGGACAGTGTGTTGACTTAATCTTGAGTCTTAGTATTTTACAAAACAAATATTTATAAACCAGAACTTTTACCATGCCCATATCACTCCACTAATCACCAATTGTAAAATAGTTTTAGCTAAAGTCAGTCTTTGGTAGTTGTGGCAGTTGTACATTCATCAGTTCAGTACCCTCTGTTTTTACATGCAGTGTGAACTTCGGTCAGGGACTGATCACTGCCCTTCATCCAACATTCCAGCCGGCTGACACACACTGACAAACACCTCCAATAAAACAATGCCCTATTTTTTTTAGCAATGAACACACAGACATTTCATGTATTTTTTGAAGTTTATCAGTTGTATTATGATCATTTTATGATGATAGGAAAGGCTCAACTAAAGTGCAACAAATTCCTTTATAGCCCAAAAATCTTCAGTTGTATAATGCTTAATGGCTGGTGAATATCAAGGACTATTAATTGGCTGTATTTGAAAGCTTACAATGACATGTTTTACCCTCTATCATGCATACTATTGTTAAAAGATGCCCATGACCCCTGTTAACTGGTTGTGCACTTTTAGCACTTGAGTGAATCCCATTGTATAAAATGTTTAAAATATTAAAACCTTTCAGGAATAGGATTTGTACAGTTTAGTGAGATTAAGCTTGATGGTGCAAATAACTGAACTGTAAACGTCTTTAAATGTACAGTTGAACGGTTTCTAACGTAACATTCAGTAACATGGTTAACAGTAAGTTACAGCATTCTTTATCATTTCTTTTAGGTTTCAGAGTGAACAGACAGCTAATTTTCTTAAAACTGGCAGAAACACACTTGAAAGGTAGGATTAAATTACATTTCTGTACCATCAGGTTGTATCTTACTTATGAATCTATGAATGATGTGTCTCAGGAATCTTTTTTATAATAAATGGTTTGGTGGCATCCTATGTGTACTAGTAATATCCTAGTTTCGCCAATTAGAAATAGCCTGAGTGGTTTAGTTACTTAATTTTGCTGTTCTTTCCTGGAAAACTTAAAATTTAACTAACAGCACTCAGATGTACCTAAATTATTTTATTTATTAAGTTGTTATAAGACAGTTAAACAGCACTAATTGAATGGGTTTAGGTGAAACTATTTTAATTGTTAATTTCCTCAACATTCTTTAAATAGAACCCTTACATAGAATTACTTTTTACACTAGTAACATCTTAAAATATTTTTAAATAAGGTAATAATGGTTTTTTTTCTGCTCATGTGCATCTTATTTTAAATTAAAATATATACGGACATGAAACATTTAGCAACAAGCCAGGATATAATAAATAATACATAAAAAAGTATTTTTGTTTCGTCATTAGTGTAACGTTTGCTTCTTCCTGACAACATGTAGATGATTTGACTAGTTGACCATATTAGTTCACAAAAAGTATTTGCCCCCATTCCAATATTTGTTTTTACAAATTTGTCAGACTTTTGTGCTTCAAATCATCAGACTATTTTAACATTTGTCAAAATAACCCATGTAAACACAAATTCCTTTTTAATAATCATGTTATTTATTAATTTACTTATTGACATATTATTTATTGTTAAAATTCTGTTTAACCCTACCTGGCCCCATGTTAAAGGCTGATTTACCAGTCAACCAAATTCCTCTGATTCAATTTCACTAACCACGCTCAGGCATGATTACTGACTTCTTGAATCTATCACGAAAATAGAACTTCTCTGCCAGCGGAAGGCAGACTAGAATGTTTTAAAAAGTAACTGCTTCCACATTCTAATGGGATTCAAATATAGATGCAAAATAAGATGAATAAAAATCAGTATCAATTTGAAGGGGGTTAGAAAGCTTGGGGACACAAGTGAACCACCGTGACAGTAAGAGTCATTTTCCACAAAAAGATAAACCCTGAACAGAGGTTCACACAGCCTGGATGTCAGAAAATCCTGAAGAAGAATGTCCATGACCTAAAGCACAAACACAGAGATCCAAATCACACGAGCGATCCAACTCTGAATGGCTTTATCAGAACAAAAGTGTTAATCTCATCCAGGGAGACAATATCCTAATGATTTTCTATGTTCTGTTGGTCACTCCATGAGGAATGTAAAAAAGGGGGAAGACCTTTCTATCCAGCTTTGTAGAGCATCTTTCTAGAGGAGTTAGGGTCCAAGCTGATACATGATACAACACTGAAAAGAAGGAAGGTTCCCTAAGAATAAAATGTGCTTACTGTGGTCTCATATTATAGCTCTTGTTTTTTTTTTTTTACTTTACTTTTCTGAGAAATAAATCATCTAACCTTTGCTAAGGATTTGCTTTGACTCACTTTTTGGATGATTGCCAACTGTTAATGTTCTATTTCCCCTTGACTGTGTCTATAAAAAGAAATATACATTCAAAAAAATTCTGAAAACTTTTGGTCCACTGATTATTTTCCATTGCGTTTCAGAATAAAAAACAAACCCCCAAAAGTACCTGCAAGAGACTATCCTGGTAAGTTTATTTTTGACATGGATGGTAATATAAATAACTATGGTGCAGTTATGATAATTTAAATGAGCTAATACTGTTAAAAGAATATTAATGTTTTGTGTACTGACACTGCTATTCATTATAAAATGTTTGGTGTTTTTTATTAGGTGATGACGTCGACTCAGCACAGTCCTCGGACTCAGAGTTCGTAAGTTAAACATGCTAGAACACCAGAGCTGGGATTTCTAAAACATCATGTCGAATCTCAGCTCTGCCATCAGGCGAGGTTGGGTGGTTGGATGAACAGCTACTGGCCGTAGTTCATAGGGTAGGACAAGACGGATTGGGTGTCCTCATTACCTCTGCTGGTTAGTTGATGCTGTCTGCACAAGAGACTGGGAATATTGCTGATCAGGGTGTGGCTCTCTGTGTACACGGCTGATCCACATATGAACTTGTCTTGTGTGGGTGAAAATGTGAGATCACTGTGCATGTGTTGGAGGGGATGTTTAATCAGAGCAGGGAGTGTTCTCCAAAATAGAGGAAGAACAAGGCATTTGACTTCAATTTGGATACGCTAAAAATCAGTAGATAAAATAGGCAGAAGAAAATGATAAGAAATGGATAAGTATAAAGTTTAGCATGTGTGTGTGCAGCAGGACTATGAAGACCCACAGGGGGACGACAACTATGAGCCTCCACCTTGTGACAAAGTCTTTAATCATGTATCATCGATCACTTATCCTACTGGGGAATACCTGGGTAAGATTCATTACAGTCCAAAACTACAGTACCCAGCATGCT
The DNA here is from genome assembly GCA_034509265.1 of Microcambeva bendego. NCBI lineage: Eukaryota > Metazoa > Chordata > Actinopteri > Siluriformes > Trichomycteridae > Microcambeva > Microcambeva bendego. The sequence continues at coordinate 26,701,306 of JAYDZG010000039.1, forward strand.
GTAATTCCATTTTGTTTTATCTAACAGTACTGTTATGTTCATTCCTAAATAAACCCGTAAATCTAAACAAAGCCTTATGTTAGTTGTATATGTCATTTTATCGAATATGTACAATGATTTGGAAAAAACTAACAAAACATTGTTTACAAAAAAACGACAAAAATAGATAAATGAATTAGTTGTTAGCACTGTCAACTCACAGCAAGGTTTTGGGTTCAGTTCCCAAATGGAGTAATCCGGGCCCTTTTGGGGTGAGTATGTATGTTCTCCCCATGTCTGCAATCTAAATGGAGCCAATAACTTTCGGCATGTTAGAAGGTGAGGAGATATAAGCACCCAGAGAAAACCCACGTCAACACAGGAATCATGGTCAAAACTAACCAAACCCACATTTTTTAACCAAATTTAGTCAATATCAATTTTCATTATTGTAATTCTGCGGCCATATAAGAGCTTCCTCAGAATTGTGGGGTCGCCAACCACCTGCCAGTTCTGGGTTCCCATGCAGAGCTTTAAGTCTATGGCTACACAAACATAAAACACACTGCTAATACAAATTCCTAAGTTTAAGAAGAAATCAGTGTTGTTGGTCAGAACTGATACCAAGCTGGTAAAAGTGTAAAAATTGAATGCTTTGTTTTACAGATTCAATTTTAAACCCTAATTTCTTACGTATACGTAATTATGACATGTAGCATTTAATCTTTATTTAGAGTCCATTTACAGTCCAGTAAAAGTGGAATATTGAAGCCACTGATTTCTATTCTGCTGTTGCTACACTTTCACAGACTCATACCCCGGTCGACAGTCCCTAACAAAAACCAACAAATTTCCTCCATTCAAAGCTTCAGTTCATGAAAAGCCCAGACAAGCATCAACGTATGATGTAAGAAACATCAAGTTCTGTTATTTACTTGCAATATCTGTTGCTAAGTTGATACAGCATAAATGTATAGAACACACTTACTAAACTGCATCAAAAGAGTTTCTAAAACTAGTTTGTTTTTTATAGGAGGAAGACTACATGGACCCTCAAGAAGACTCAGAGGATAATTATATTGATCCTTCTGAACAAGGTTCTATAAATAAATGTTAAAGCTAAAAATTGACTGCAAAGGAAATATGATAAGTGGCGTGATCTAAACCAACAACAGACACATTACACTTCGAAAATAAACCTACATCTATATGTTTCTGACCTGTTGATTGGTACTCAAGTCTTTACATTAAATTCAATGGCTGGTTTACTGGCTCATTACGGACATTGTTTCTGTTTATTCTACATTATTATTTATTAGTTTATTTATAATATGCATAAGTGTCTGCTAAATGCTGTGTAATGTATATATTTAACCCTTCAAAAAGTGCAACTTGGCCAAAATTGAGTCTTTGCACATTGGCCGCTGACTTTCAAAAGCGGTAAATGAGATCAATGTGACTTCAGCTTTGTGATTTTTGTTTAGTTTTTGTTAATACAGTGGTGCTTTCATTCTGCAGCCACCTCTCCTCTTTACTACAGTAAATAATGTTTTAGTTTCTGGGACTACATGCACCTGCATACTTACACATTGAATTCTCCTGTTGCTAACCGTCAAAGCTTATTACTATTTACTCATATTAAACGTTAATCAGTAAAGCAGGTCTCAAATCTGCAAGTGAGCATTTATGATTTAAACTTTTTAAAAGCCCTGAGCATGTGCACATACACATCACAGTGAATAATAACACAATTCCTTTCCTGTTTTCTCTACATAGATTCCAGTGTTAAACAGGAGCGCTCAGGCACTCCAGGTATGGGCTGATCATTTTACCTGGGTTTTTTATTTGTCTTTTGTGCAAGTTCTCATACAATGGGCTATTTTTTTTAGATCTAGGGTTAGAAGCCAACATTGGGTCACCTAATTTACAAACATTTACAAGATTAATACAGATTGTATAGCTAATTTCATTAGTTTGGTTATTTATTTAACTCCTTGAAAGGCTCAAAATTTACACTACTGAGTTTTCAAAAATAGGGTCACTGGCAAAAAAATTTGAATGGGCTAAAATAGCTAATGTTTTTTAGAAATGAAGATTCACATGTAAAATGTTATGTCAAAACAGTCTACTATTAAGCTAAATCTGAGCAATTCAATTAAAAAAGAATTGTATATAACATAACATATCCACAACCAGCCTGGTAGATCACAACAGGCTGTCCAAAATGGTTACTGGAATACCCTAAATCTTAAATCAAAGCCAAGGACACAGTATCGTTTTTGACAACGTACACAAACCAGTGTAGAAACCAGTCTGAACCATCTAAGGATTTAACAAATCAAAAGGACTGATCAGAATAAAAATGGCCAGGTCTTTTGGTACCTTTACCACTTGTGTTGTGCCATTTGAACAGACTTGAAAGCAACCCTACACAAGGCTGATCTAAATAACAAATCCCTTTTAAATCAGAACAATATTAAAATATATGCTGGCAATCAAGTCATCATTTAGTATTGCAGATTGTGTCATTTTTTTATTTTTTTTATTTTTAGATGTGTACGAAGTTCCTGACATGGTAAGTAGGCTTACCAAGTATTATTATTATTATTATTATTATTATTATTATTATTATTATGGATGATTGGATTGTTTTGGTATATTCTTTTATATGAATGTACTTTAATGTGTTATATTTTGTTTAAAGGGGGATTCTCCAATTCTCCATGAGTAAGTCTCAGATCCCCTCGAAGATTTTTTACAACATTGTGGTGGCAGACAAAAAACTGGCAAACAGCAGATTTACTACTTAATAACTCATAAAGGCATTTTCATTTAAATGTCTTTGTTTTTTAAGATTCTTACTTTCATTTCTGCATTTTACTATTTATATGTATTTCACATAAAGATCATAGATACTTGATGTACACCTGTGAAACACTCCTATTGTTTACTCAAAAATCTACCGTAAAATAGTCACATTGAGCCTTTAAGGAATTGTGTTGTATACTATGCTACTATTTTTTTGTTATGGTTCCTCTTTTTTTTAACGGTTCTTGATGCACAGGTGCAGTACAAGGCTTACACCTCCTGTGCTAAAGCTGCCCCCTAAACCCAGCCCCAGGTATCACACTGTACATGGTTGAAAATGTGTGTCTGTGTGCCATCCTTTATAGAATATTGGATATTTTTGTTGGTTTCATTTTATTATATTAACATCAGTGACGCACTGGCACCCCTGTAATAAATCTATTTTTTCCCATTTAAACTGTTATTTTGCCCATAAACCAATTAAGTTTAGTCATCCATATCAGGGGAATTTGTGTTAATATTTTTAACAAATTGCACATTGTGGTTTTTGCCATGTACAACATGTTACATACAAAATATGTTCAATAAACATGTATGTTAAGAGTATTAATACAATATATGAATGTTAATTACATAATGATTACATTTTACATCAAATTATTAACTTACATCAAAACCTTTTGTCTTTTGTCCTCAAAGAACAAATGTTAGAAAGCCAGCTCCCTGCCCAGTAAGTATTACAGATCATTCCAAATGACTAGATAAGTTAATCTCTACACTTAGCCCAGAGTACATGTCCATGCACAGCATCATGTTCAGCAGAATTTGACACACAAGTTAGATAAAGAAGATGCATGACTAAAAGTGAAATCCATGACATTCAGCAGTGATCATGATGTGCTGTATTCTGACTTCACAGGAACCAGAAGATGAGTGTGACTATGAAATCTGTAATGGTGATGATGAGCGTGAGTATTATGATGTATTTTGAATTATGTATTTTGATTAACATTTAAAATAAAGGTTGTCACTCTGAAGATTGATGTTTGTTGATTAGGGTTTTACACCGTTGAGTTACATGCACACATAAATGGTAGTTGCACAAGATTAATCATTTAACAGTTACATAAAACACGACATAGGTAATTTAGTATCTCCTATATACCCCACTTGCTTGTCTAGATTTATGGGAAGAAATCTAGAGCACTTAAAGTAAACCCATGAAGACACAGAGAGGACTAAAGATTAATGATTCACTCTGTGACTTCAAACTTTAAGGAGAGTAAGGATGATTTAATTGGCTCCTAAGTCTTAAAGTCAGTATGTTCGTATGTTAAATCTATTTTTCAGAAAATGAGAAATAATGTAAATAGAATGCGTGCCAGATCTGCCCCTCCAAACTTAGCCTTTCTAATTTTGTATATGGTCTTTTTTGTTATAAATACAAGCCCTAAAATAAATGCTCTTTTAAACACCTTTAGCCCCTTGCACAAATATAACATACAACACTCAAACGTGTTAAGATGGGTATACATTTACAAATTGCAGTCAATTTCACTGGAGATATAAGTTTATATTTGCAACTTTATAAACGCTTATGCATCAGACCTTTCATTTAATCTGATGCAAACATGGATCTTTTGTGTAGTCCATCAGTTCAACAAAAAAAAATAAAAGTTGCCATTTTGGTATAATCTGTAAAGTCCCAAAATGTCCACCAAAGTACAAATGTTTTAATCCTACAACTCCATTCATAATGACCTTTGCCTGTGAAACTTATTCTGGAAACATTAACTTTAAAAAACATAGAGTTAGCACCTGTTGCTCCTCCAAACCTTTTCACTTCTTCCTTTATCAGGTCAGTTGTATCTACTCCCAAAGCCCCCTAATGGTCAGACATTATTGCACTCCAACATTCTCGGGTGATTATGGTAACTCTGATCAATGGTTACACAGTGGCGTCACGTTTTGTTCACATCAGTTCGTAATCCTGTGTACTTTAAGTCAAAATAAATTGTTCTTCACCAAAAATGTTTGCGTGTTAAAACGTTTGTAGCTCAAGATTCTTGGAATATGTCCTCTGCATTTTAAGCCAATCCGTGCAGTGATACACACACTAGGGGGCAGTGAGCACATGGCAGAGAGCAGTTAGGGGTTGAGTGCCTTGCTCAAGGGCACTTCATTCTTGACCTGTCGGCTCTGGAAACCGAACTGGCAACCTTCCAATGACAAGCCCAGTTCTCGAACCACCAGACCACGACAGCCTCTTTTCTAAGTACAATTACTTAAAATACCATCATATATCCTCTAAGAGGCCTTGTCAAATTAGACCTTTATTTCTTAGCCACCAAACTGTATAGATAACACTATGATTTTTTTTTGTTGCTGTCGCTACATACTATCGATGTTTTCGATAGATTGCATGGATGCATGCCTTATTATATACAGCTACTAGCAATTATGTGGCAAAAAGAGCTAATTATGCAAATGAGAACTGGCGTTTAGGTGGTGCATCGGCTGACTGGTGTATTTTAATCCAATAATATTAAAACTTATACGTTGGTGATGTTTGATAGCTGAAGAGCCTGAGAAGACTGTAGAGGAAAGACGGCCATTCCTCCCGATCCCATTGCCAAGAGAGTATGTAACAACCTTATACATACACGTTATAAACACTGTGTAATTTTACATTTAAGTACATTCAAATGTGTCTGTATTTATTAGGAAAAATAAGAAGCCACCACTTTTTCAGGTGTGTACACCCGACATCTAAATGTGTAAGTTCACTATAGAATGTGTAATGTCATTCTAATCTAGATTTTGTCATTTTCTCTTTTTTCAGAAACCAAACATTCTAAAGAAAGATCACAAAGGTAAAACAAACTTTAGTCATAAATTAACAACCTTTATTAAAGGGATGAAGCAATAAGAAATCACAAATAAATGATCACAAGTTGTTGCTGGTGGTAAACTCCTGGATCATGTTTAGTTTTCCTTTCTGTTTCCACCATGTTACTGCCTCTCCTCTGTGACTTCTTGCTCACCATCAACAGCTGTCTAAAGTTTCATTACGAAGACATTTGTGTAAAAATACCGAGCTGTGTAAGACGTTTTGTGTATCTTGTTACCGCTCCAGATTTCCTTGTCCAGTTCCTTATTCCTGTGTATATCAATCTTCTAGTCTGCCACTTGCGCTTGCTTTGGCCCATTGCTGGTCCAATGTAAAAGTTCCTTGCTAATAATAGACGGTGCAGGACACAGGTGTGCAGCTGTTTAATACATAATGACTTTATTCATTCAAACAAAAAGAAAATACCAAAAAGCCATATTTAGAACTACATGTAAACACAGAAAGAAGAGACAGTTAAGCTCTATTCACAAAGCTAATATTAGAAAAGCATGAACTCTAAACCCTATTGTTAAATGCTAACCTAGGAAGAATGTTGGCTTATAACTTGCTAATGCAAAGCTACAGTGGGGCAAAAGAGTATTTAGTCAGCCACTGTGCAAGTTCTCCTACTTAGAAAGATGAGAGAGGTCAAACTACAGCTACAGTGTGTGAAGCAAACCTGGTGAAGACTTTCAGGAAACATTTGACCTCTGTCATTGCCAAAAAAGTTTATGTTAAAAAAGTATTGAGTTGATTTTTTGTTATTGACCAAATACTTCTTTTCCTACATCATTTACAAATATATTCTTAAAAGATCCTACAATGTGATTTACCCCCTCATTTTGTCTATCATAGTTGAAGTGAACCTATGATCAAAATTACAAACCTCTCTCATCTTTCTAAGTAGGAGAACTTCCACAATCAGTGGCTGACTAAATACCTTTTTGCCCCACTGTAAATCAGCTTCAGTTATATGATCATACAGTAGTCAGGACCCAAATATGTTAATGGATAACGAATGGATTAGAATGAGTCACTTTCATTAATGATAAACCCAAATTAATTGATTGTAATTGTACTTCTGCATTCTTTAGGGCATTTGATTGGGTAGCTACATTTTTTTTCTTATTTTTGAGGCAGCCATGGCCTGGGCTTGTTATCAGAAGGCTGAGGGTTTGATTCCCACACTGAAGTGCCATTGAGCAAGGCACTTAACCTCTAACTGCTCACCGAGCGCCATGGCTAGGGCTGCCCACCGCTCCGGGAACGTGTGCTGACTGCCCCCTAGTGTTCACTAGTGTTTATGTGAGTGTTTCACTGCACAGATTGGGTTAAATGCGGTGGACAAATTTCACTGTACAGATTATTCTAAATTCTAAAAAAAATATTACTGAAAACAAAAATGTGTCAAATATTACATTGTGTAAATAACATAGCAGTATTTGATTGAAAGTGTTTCAATCATGATGAGTAAATGTATCTATTATGTATGTCTAGATGCCACAATGGCAAGAATTCAGCTTTAAAACAGTGGCTTAGTAATAACAGTGTGGACAAGATTCATGTCAGCAAATGTTAAGTATAGGGCAAGTACATCATCAAAAATAAACAGTGGTCAAAAAGTCACATGACCCAGCCCCAGCTCTGCAATACTCAGAAAGAGGTTCATTGCAGGACTGCTATTGTATCAAAAGAAAATCATTTTATCAAAAGAACAGATTGAGAAGATGCAAACCGGAACAACTCTGGTATGAAGACACCTACTCAGTATGCGGACTGGAGCTGTTATAACATCTATATATTAAAACCCCCGTTCTAAATCCATAGACACAATATGGAGTTTGTCCTTGTTTCGTAGCTATAACAACTGTAGAAATGATTTCTTGGGATTTGAGTGTGTGTGGAGGGAATTTGACTTGTTCATCTAGAAGAGCATTAGTGAGTCAGACACATGTTGGTTCCAAATTCTAGTACATGCCAAATGTGTTAAATTCGGTTGAGGTCAGGGTTCTTTGTGGGCCTGTCAGGTTCTTTCACACCATATGTTCAGTCATGCTGGAACAGAGAATTCCTTAAACTGCTCCCACAAAGTTGGAAATATGTCATAGTCCAAAATGTCTTGATATGCTGAGACAAAAATAAATAAATACATGTGGGAACGTCATTTTGTCCAGTTTTCTTAAAGTTTTAAGATAGAACATCACCTAAACCTCATTTAATTTAAGTCTTGGAATATTATGAGATATTATTTTCTCTGAAAATGTCCTTAACATGGAATTTTGGTTGTATTAATGTTTTATTAAAACGTTCCAATGTTATTCTGGTCCGTTATTTATTATTATTATCATTATTATTATTATTATTATTATTATTATTATTATTATTATTAATAATATTATTAATATTAATATTATTGCTATTGTTATTATTGTTATTATTATTATTAT
>JAYDZG010000039.1:26757948-26768533 GCA_034509265.1 Microcambeva bendego
TAGTGATGTTGCTGGTTTCCCCTCAGGCATTGTTACACCAGAATTGCTTTGCAGTTTAATCTCACTAACATTGAAATTGACACTTTGCATGTATTTTCTCTCCTTTCCCTCCTGATGCTTGGTCCCACCCCTTTGAACCATCACTCAGCCTTTCGACGGCCAAGCAGAGCTGAGATCCGATACGATGTATTCGTTTTACCCCCGAGCCACCTTCTTTAACAATGTGTGTTCTTCTCTTTAAGGTTTTAACGTATTTAAGGAGTCCTAACTGGGACACGCGAATTGCAGCCGGACAGGCAGTTGAGGCCATAGTGAAAAATATTCCAGAATGGAACCCAGCGCCAAAGCCAAAGGAAGGTAAATCCCATTTTCTGCAGCCTGCTGTAATCACCACCTTAAGAACTGAACCATATTTCTGCATGGCTAGTCTGGTTATCCCATGTGTAAATAGGAAGAGTTTCTGTTGTAGTCTAGCGGTCAAGCCATTCAGAACAAATAATCAGAACAAGCTAGTGATCAAGTTGATTATCAATAAAGGAAATGAAGCACATTTTAAAAAGCTGAAAAAAACTTTCTGAATAATGAGCCAAACTTCATATTCCACTGTAGATCACGAGTGCCTGTCAACTGAAAGAGTAAATATCAAGCTACTAAAGTTTTGGCAACCCTGGTTTATAGCATTGAAGGAGCGATATTGTGAGGACTTTGACCACACGTCTCCCCGTCCAGCTTTACATTCTTTAAGGTTAATGTGTTTTGGCAGCATGTTTCGGGTTGAATCTTTAAAAATAATGAAAGTCGGGGTTTTACTCTACTGGCTCTTGAATTTGGCTCTTGAACTGTGGACTTGATTTTATTTGGTACTCATGGACACTGAACAATGTGCACAGTGGCCCATGTTTTGCATTATTATTGCGACATGGGTTTTATGCCGGATACCCTTTCTGGTGCAACCCTCCTATTTATCTGCACTTTGTGATCGGCACTATAACACACTGATTTAAAGATCCTGGGGGCTAGGGTGGAGCTGGTGTGCTAGTGGAATCTAGCTGCTCCACCACAGCACATTTAGTCTCACTGAAATCAATTTAATTTATTCAAAAGACACTTTGATATTGACACAATTATATTACGTTTGCCTAATTGAAGAGGTAATAATTTTAGTAATGTTGCTAATGGTAAAATATACAGTCGTGGAAAAATATGAGACAACTTCAAAAAATTTCATTTGTGGGTTAGTGTGTGACCAAAATGAGTCAAATTCTTTTATTCTCGAATAAACTAGAATAATATTTATAATAGAGTAGAACAATATTACTCATTTCGGTCACATTTATAAGTTGTTTTAGATTTACAATTTCTCTTATTTTTTCCACGACTATTTGTAGTAATGGCAGAGTCCCTAGTAACTAAATGCAGGCTTAATATTCACACGAAAGTGAAAGTGAAGTGAAACTTGTGAAGTTTCAGATCGATATAGACAGTCCAGGTTCTGTCACATTCATATCTCTGAAATATGAGCCCAGTGTAACTAGATTACATAGTGAAGTGATGCTTTTTTGGAAACCACTCCCAGATGTTGATCGCCACATTTTGATTAGTACTGACCCCTGCAGACTGGGAACACCCCACAAGAGCTATAGTTATAGGTATATAGCCAGTTTGACCCTTGTCAACATCCACTTTGAGGATGAATGTTCACTTGCTGTCTTATGCACTACTCACAAAAAGTTAGGGATATTTGGCTTTCGATGGAAATTTCGGGATGAACCTAAATGAACTTCTCTAAACGTTTGAATGCACATGTCCAACACATTTTGAGTGAGGTTTCGTGCTTAAGGAGTCTTTTTTCTGTTCTTTAAGAATCTTGTGCCGAGGACATGTCTCCTGAGGACAGCACTTCAGACAGACTGAGTTTCTACAGGTTTGACATTTCCCGCTTGCTCAAACATGGCGCGTCCTTGCTTGGGTCTGCCGGTGCAGAGTTTGAAGTACAGGATGACAAGTCAGGTAGGTTAAGTAAGAAAATGATGCCTGATTTACATGATTTTTGTCTCTTAAGATATTACAAGTAAAAGCATGTGGTCTTACGTTTTACTTTGCCCTCCTGAATTGTTGATTTAGCCCAGTCTCACATCGACCTCACACTTTTCTGTTGGGTTTAGGAACTGAGGTTAGCAAAAGAGGACCCAATACCCTTAAGATGATCTGGAGAGGTTCTGTAATTTTATACCCCCTTGGGTACTGGGCATTTGAACTGCTTTTTTAACGCAATGATTCCAATTATGGCACATGTACTTCATCAGATAGCGCTAAATTCAGAGTTCTCTTGCAGACATGGTTAACAAATCCTCCCTCAACTTTTGCTACAAGAATATGAAAATGTGGAAACTTTATCATGAAGGTAAAAAAATAACACTAAACGTTTCTGGAAATTGGAAAACCTTTCCCCCCTGACAGTAACAAACAACAAATTAGATACCATACGCAGCATTTGCTTACATTTCCTAGACTGTATTTGTGCTGCTTGAGTTTGTGTGGCTTAAACGTGAAAGCTTTCTGAGGTCCAGGAGTTCTGGGGGTTTGGGATCCTGGGTTGGGCTGAACAAACTGAAAGTGTCTGGTGTTCCAGCAAGTGACTTCCGGAGACACATCAGTTCAGACTTGGTGCCTGTCCCAAGCCTGTGAAATTCCAAAGTAAAAGGTTTTTAATGTGGAATTATGTTTCTTAAGTCTAAACGATGGCAACTCAGCCCGGCAAATGTGTAGATGTTTGTAGATCTTTGAGTTCTTTTGTGGCCTTCTGGATTCATTCTTTCTTGGTTACATTTGGTGTGGTGGGCCAAACCTTGGGAAGGTTCCTTAGTGTTCTCTAGTCTTCTCTGTTTTTGGGTAATGGCTCTCACTGTGCTCTCAGAGCCTGAGCAACAGTTATGTAATCGCTTTACTATCAAGCTAGTCCTTTTTAAAGACTTCGAACCAACACTTAATTTTATACACTTTTATACTCAATTTTTACAGTTTATACGTTATTTATTTTTATACTCTGTACTTCTAACAATGACTCAGCAGATTTGTGCTTTTTAGAGTAAGGAAAGTTTAGGAACGCCCAGATTTTCTTTAGAATCAGACTTCATGAGACTCTGGTTGTATTTAAGTGATGATCATATTTAGCAGATCTGCCAGTAATCATGCCCGAGTGTGGCTTGTGATTGTAGCTAAGAGGGGATTACTTTTTCACAAAGGGCTAGGTAGGGCTTCGTAGCATTTTTCTTTAATATAATAACTCTCCATTAAAATACATTTGTGTTTACTTGGGTCTTTAATAAAACAAGAACAGCAGTGATCTAAAATCTCAAGTATCCTAACATACATGAAAACTCTTCACAGCACTGTACATACACATTCACTTCCATACTCAAATCTTTCTTGTCTTGGGCTTTCAGTTTGGGGATTGTTTGATACTGGATTTGTATTTGGTTTATTTTGTCTTCTATTCATCTGTATTTGTTGCCTATTTGGATGGAAAGCAGGCTTCATGAGTGCAGGCTATTTCCTTGCTATTTGAATAAGGCTACTAGAAAAAAACCAAACCCACACAAACCTTTTTTTAAACTTCGATATGTGAACTGAATGCTCAGCCCGGTGCTCCTACTCACTTTTTGTCCTTCAGATGTTTCAGTAATCCAGCACTGTGTAAAAAAAACTTCAAAGTTGAGGGTGGAATTACCTGAAACTTCTGTTTACTCAGGTGTACGTGTTTGCTGAATGTGTACATGCTAATGTTTCTTAATGTTGTTGTTATTGGAATCGTGTGCTCCAGAATACACTGGTTTATTTTTATATATTTTTAATTATTGTTATTATTATAATACCAGCCCTCGATGGCAGAGTCTGTTACTCTAGCCCACTTCTGGGATCTAAATTTGAATCTCAGTAAATAGGAATAACCATGAATGCACTATGACCAAGGCCAGCAAAAAGCAGTTTAATTAAAATGTAATGAAAATGTATATACCAAGTTTTTAATGACTAAAATAATTATAACTAACAACAGGCTTGCAAACTTTGGAGTACTTATTAGTTTTTTATTTGCTGTGTAGGTGAGGTGGACCCTAAGGAACGTCTGGCACGACAGAGAAAGCTCCTGCAGAAAAAGCTGGGTCTGGACATGGGTGCCGCTATAGGCATGGATACACACGAACTGTTTAATGATGACGACCTGGACTACACCTGTTCCTCTAATTCAAACCGAGCTCATGCTGTAAAAGGGCCTACGTTTCAGAGTTCACGCAGTCACACAGTAAGGCGGCGTCACCTAACGGTTTTGGGTTTATTTTGTGTGTATTCTCTTTTTCTTCCTACTTTTAGTGCATCCAGTTTGTACCCAAATGTGATATGCTTCCTCTCTATTAAAGCCTCACACAGTCCAAAGACATGCTATCAGCTTGATTGGAGACACTGAATTATCCTGTGGGTGCCTGCGATGGACCGGCGCCCCGTCCAGGGTGTTAACATGGGTGCTGTGCCCGGTGAGCTGGGATAGGCTCCAGAACCCCTCCCCGACCCTGATTAGGATTAGGGGTTAAAGACAATGAACTGAATGAAACAGAAATACAGTGTTTTATTTTATTTTTAATGAGAAATAAAGAAAAACAAGGACACTCTTCAATTTCATTTTGTTTTAAAAAATTGTATCATGAATACAGTATCAAGAATAGTATCGCATCGTGGGTTGAGTGTATCGTTACATCCCTAGAGGAAACCCAGCTTGTCTCACCATAACAGCCTGTTTTGTTCTTACTTTCAACCAGCTGGTATTCATGATTACACTACAAATGATCAAATGATAATCAGTATTGTAATGGCATGTGAAACCTTGCCTGTCATTTACTTCAATGTTATATTTTACATTGATTTTAATCGATAAATTCTTACAGATTTTAAAACTGCCTAGTTGGTCAAAGCTGTTAATATGACTAAGTTTTGTTGGGGTCCTCTTGGTAAAATGGCATGTATATTAATACACTCCACACATTATCATAAGATATTAAATTAACATTACATGACACATACTCGCACATTATTTGATTTTAATTACTGAATTTAACTTGCATTACACTATGACCTGCTCCATGCATGTTTTCTTTTCTCTTCCAACATATGGTAAATTTGGCCCAAACTAAACCGAGTTTACCTGCAGTACAGCCTGTGCCTCTTCCTCTTCACGATACCCTACTCTGGTGTAAATATGTGACCTGCACTGTATCTAAGTACCTGTGATGAATTTAGTTACCTTACTGAGCTGGTCACATGGGTGGAGCAAGAATCTGTGCTCTGTTAGTAATGCAGTCAGACCAGAATCCCCACTGGAGTTGGACTGTACAAGCACCATGTCTTTAACCTAACTTTAATATTTTATTAAAGCAGTAAAAGAATTAAAAATTTAACTGGGCTACAGACGATTAAACGGCTCAACAACCAGTCAACCAAAATGTACGTGCGAAAAGAATCCCTGATGCTATTGTCTTGGGTTATTGTGTAATTGCTCTCAGTGCCTGGTAACGAATGCCATGATGGGCTCGTCTTCAGTAAACTTTTGTGTTCTTAGGTACAGCATGGACAATTCGGAACCTGGATGTGTATCATAGCGTACTGTCCTGTAGAGTACCCTGCAATGGAAAGTGGCAAGATTCTATACATGCTGTTGTATTAAAACCTGAATATTTCTTCCAAATTTTACCTATTTGTAAAAGTCGAAATTGTATTAATTGTATATTTAAACTTGTATTTAATATATTGCCACAGTTGTTAATGATTGGTCTTTTTATCAGCCAAGGCTGGACCATCTGAAAAGTCTTTCTACCATTTTACTCATTTGTGAATATTAAACTATTTATGTTATGGTTTACCATGAATGTAATATTTAGGCAAGAAAAAACTTCTTTTTTTGTATTTTTGTTGAATTTGGTGAGTTGTTGAATTGTGCTTGACCGGTAAAAGCGTTTTAATTTTGTTCACTGTCCATGCAGGCAGCAGAATTTATCGACTCCGAATTCCGACCAGGCATGAGCAATCGACAAAGAAACAAAGCTAAACGGATGGCCAAGCTGGTAGCAAAGCAGAGGTCGAGAGATCTGGATCCTAATGAGAAAAGGTAGCACACTGATGTAAACTTGATCACCACACACACGAGGTTTACAACAGAGTCTTTCAGTTAAGCAGCAGTTCACCGACGTTGTCGTCTTTCTCAGCAATGATAGTTTTGAAGGAGAGCCTGAAGAGAAACGGAGGAAAACCACGAACGTACTCATCGAGCAGCCGGCTACTGAGAGCAAAGTCTTAATCGATAACATTCCTGATAATTCGAGTTTGTTTGAGGAGGTAAGCGTGCTCACATGATCAGTTAATTACCAAGCACTTTAATTAGTGGTTTAACGCTCTACTCTTGAAGTGTTCTTCACACCCTCTGTAACCGTGCTGTGTTGGCTGGTCGTGTTTATATTTTCTTTCTGATTCATTTAGTTCATCCTGTTTTTATTTTTGTATTATTTTCCAATTGCTACCAACCAATCTCCAGTTCCATCTTTGCTCCCTGTAGCACCCCAAACCAGCCTCATGTATTCTGCTTCCAGTGGTGTAGTCTCACTCAGAGCTGTGCCCACATCACCCTTGTACCTACCTCCAGCAAACCACAAGGCTGCAGCTGTTCAGCAGCAATGACAACCAATCGACTTCCTTGCTTCAGGCACTGCCTGTCAGGATCCTTGGCTAGGTCAATAGTATTGCCTGGTATTCGAACACAAAATTTTCTCAGCCTTGGTAAAAAATAATTAACTAACTGGTGTCAGACATTATTCACAATTATTGTGTCCATTATACTGTATAACATGGTTTAGTTACATTTTGTTTAGAATTTTAAAGAGATTTCAGGACTTATATTGGTGTATGTCTGTTTATTCTTGGTATAAGCATAATTCTTTATCCCCCCTTTCCCCCCTCACTAGACTCAGGAGTGGCCGCTGGAGAGTTTCTGTGAAGAGCTTTGTAATGATCTTTTTAATCCATCCTGGGAGGTATGAACATGTTCAATTATGGATTGGATTGGGACTTTTAAATGTTATCGTCCTGTGATTCTTTTCTTATAGTGCTATGGTGTTTCTTCGTTGCAGGTCCGGCATGGTGCAGGTACAGGCCTGAGGGAGGTGCTGAAGTGTCACGGTGCAGGAGGAGGGAAGATGGTCGGTAGCACATCAGATCAGGTAATGAACAGGAAGGACGTTCTACTATAGTATTTTGCTGAATAATATTTTCCTGGATATGATTTTGCTAGAACCGTAATCTAAACCATTTCATTAAAAGTCTGCTTATTCTTAATAATAATAAGTTTTATTTATATAGCGCCTCTCACCAATCTCAAGGACACTTGAACAATATCAGGAACCCTAATTAAAACGAAACAATACAATAATGTGTGAAATAGGTTAAACATATAAGATCAAGAATGAAGTTGGGTGAAGAAATGAGTCCTTAGAGACCACTTTAATTCGGAAAGAAAAGAAATCGATACATTATAGACTAAATCCCAAAATAACTCCAGTTTTCTCACCTCAGTTGACCCAGCAGCATCAGGAGTGGCTGGAAGACCTGGTCATTAGACTCTTGTGTGTCTTTGCTCTCGATCGCTTTGGTGACTTTGTATCTGATGAGGTGAGTGACCTTCTGGTCTTTCTGGGTTTTCTTTTTTTATTCAGACCAGATGTTAAGTACAATTTCTTTATTATATTACCACTAGGTTGTTGCACCGGTAAGAGAGACGTGTGCACAGACACTAGGCGTGGCCCTGAGACACATGACCGAAAGCGGTGTTACCATGACCGTTGATGTGCTGTTGAAGCTGCTGACGGAAGATCAGTGGGAGGTTCGACATGGAGGACTGTTGGGTATCAAATATGCCCTCGCTGTCCGACAGGTGCCAGCAGTTTGTACCTCGGCGTGTCGTGTGATCCTCATGAGCGTTCGCTTTCCATTTTTTTTAATGCAACGTACATTTTGTGAACATCCATAGGATCTCATTCCCCAACTTCTCCCTCGAGTACTTCCCGCAATCACAGAGGGGCTGCAGGACCTGGACGACGATGTGCGTGCCGTAGCAGCTTCTTCTCTGATCCCTGTAGTGAAGGGACTTGTGCGGCTACAGCCTGCTAAGGTATAGGTCGTAATAAAATGGGTATTTCATCCCTATTTAGGTCTGTTTCTTTAAACCAGCGTTGAAGGAAGCTACTGGTTAAACATTTACGCTGGAAGCCATGTAGATATTAAAAAGTTTTTGTGTTAATGGTGTAGGTTCCTTTCATTGTGAACACGCTGTGGGATGCTTTGTTGGAGCTGGACGACCTCACGGCCTCTACAAACAGCATCATGACCCTACTGTCATCCCTGCTTACGTATCCCCAGGTGCTTCAGTGCAGGTACGGTGAAATAACAGTAGAATCATTTTTCTATTTGTGCTTTTGTAGTCGTATGGTATGATTTCATTCTTTTTCCCTTTGTGAGTTTGTGTTTGACACTATTTATTTTTATTTTAATCAGTGGTTTTTGGCATTATTGTTGGTTGGTTTTCCTTGTGGTGGGATGGTAGCTTAGTAGGTAGCACTGTCGCCTCACTGCAAGAAGGTCTCTGATTTGATGTTCAGGTGGGGCGGTCCGGGTCCTTTCTGTGTGGAGCTGGGATGTCACTTGTTGGTTTGACTTGAACTGCTGAATATTGTGTAGCTTGTAGATACTTGTCCTGTCATGAATGTAACCAAAGTTTAAAACATGACGTTGAAATCCTAATCAGTAAATAGATTTTTTTTATTGGGGTCACTACAGGGGTCATTCTGGTCCACAGACTTGAATTGCCCCGGTTTTTACGCTGCATGTGCTTCTTGGCATAATTCCCCTTATTGTATCGGGGCTTGGGACTAGCACCAAGAGCACACTGATGAACGTTGGTTTAATTGGTTATGGGTTCAATGCTGAGAAATAAACACGTCCGGCACTATTTTTATCTACAGCATGCAGCAGTCTCTAACAGTACTGGTTCCCCGGGTGTGGCCTTTCTTGAGACACACCATTGCATCTGTTCGACGTGCTGCTCTAGAAACCCTCTTTACGCTGTTGTCCAAAGCTGACCAGGTGAGTACCAATGACAAATTTCAAGGCGTTATTTAGACATAAGACTGGTTAACATGATAAGCATTTTATACCAACCTGTAGTCTGTGCTATACCACTAGTGGGTGTCACGGTGGCTAAGTGGGTAGCACTGTCACCTCACAGCTAAGTCTTGGGTCCTTTTTGTGCAAAGTTGGCGTGTTCTCCTCGTATCTGCATGAATTTACTCCTCTCAATGTTAATTGGAGAAACTAAATAGTCCATGACTATGTTCAATATAAACTTGTGGATTAATGAAACTTGTATAACTTGTCATGAATGTAACCAAGAGTGTAAAACATCCTAATGAACAGACAAACAAGCTATAGACCTAACAATAAACTTTATTTTTATTAGAATGTACTGTAATTAGGCTTTTTGGAGACAAATGTTATGATATTGAGGGTTTTTTCTGTATTCTGCAAATGATATGAATTACCCGTTCCAATGTCCTTGCCATACAAAAGTCCGTATGTTACTGATATGGCAATAAACACAAATAAGCTGTTTATTTCTTATTGTTGCTTCAGTGTTTTGGTCCAGATCTTCAGTAGTGGTTGGCTCACATTGTGTTCCTTTTCAGACTTGTGCCATGTGGCTGAACCCCATTCTCCAAGACATGCTGCGACACATATTTCAGTCCTGTATTCTAGAGAGCAACCGGGAGATACTAGACCTCATCCAAAAGGTCTGTTGTACGTTATACAGAAATGATAAATGATGGTTTTTGTTTGGTTGTGTCCTCATTGACCATCTTGTTTTTGCAGGTGTGGGGTGAGCTGTTACGCCAGGCTCCTCAACAGTTCGTGGTAGCAGCCAGTTGTCCGTGGATGGGTGCTTGGCTGTGTTTGATGATGCAGGCACCTCACATTCCCATTGATCTTAACATGCTGCTGGAGGTCAAGTCTCGCTCCAAGGTGAGTGCAAGTCATTTTCTGGATCTGGTTCATTATTAAACGATAAAAATGACATCTGTGAAGCCGCTGAACACACAGATAAAGACTTCTGTGGGCTCACATTACTACACGGCTATACTAATACATAGTGACTGTGTAAGCCTCTGTGTGAGGTTGCAGTTTTTTGTAGAGTAAATGGAACACTCTAATAGGGCTGCAGCTATCGATTGCTTTTGTATTCGAGTATTCTGTCCATTATTCCAGAGAATAAAACTTTTGCTTTAATGACGAGCAAAAAGAAATGCTTATGAGATAAAATAAGATTTTGCACAATTGTATTCCTTGCATGCGCGGCACCATGACTTAGTGTTTAGCACTGTCGCCTCACAGCGAGAAGGTCCTGGGTTCGATCCCCGGGTGGGCGATCTCGGTCCTTTCTGTGTGGAGTTTGCATGTTCTCCCTGTGTCCACGTGGGTTTCCTCCGGGTACTCC
>JAYDZG010000039.1:26836219-26847355 GCA_034509265.1 Microcambeva bendego
ACCTTGTTACCTGCTTACTCTCCCTTTTAGTTACGCTGTTATTTTTAAGAGTGCCGGAGTCGAAAGCTACTAAAACTCTTTACTCTTAATGATTCCACTGATTTAACTACATCATCTTTTGTTTTACTCTGAGGTTGTCCTGGCAGAAACCTGTTTACCCTCTCAAGGATAAAGACTGAAGTCACAACTGGCCTGCCAACAATGCTGCTCCTGATGGATGAGACGGGAACCTGGTGTGTCTGCATCAAGAATGTCCAGAACTCACAACGGACTTTATCAGAGACTGGACTGACTAATGAAGTACTCCAATATATATTAATATAGTTTCTATAGCCTTTTAGTTTAATGTAATCACTCCCATTGATGCACATGGGGAGTGAGGACTGGCCCATGAATTCCTATCCAACAGACGAGCTACTATAACTCAAACTGTTAAGTTAATGCCAGTTCTGATAGAAACATGCCAGAATACACAGTGCATTACAGTTATAGGGCCATCTTGGCAGCACAGGGTAAACCGTCGCAATATTAGGAAGGTGGTCATAATGTTATGCCTGATCACTGTATATGCATATATGACAAACAGGGTGGTCTATGTTCTCAATGTATTTGTTTTCACCAGGTGCTCCAGTTCCTCCAAGCTCGAATATGCTGATACAAGGTGCTTTAAAACTCAAAACAGAAACAAATACAGCTGCTCCCTTTAGTTTTCCTTCCAAATCTCTAACACACACACTGTCTACGTTAACACAGCTGAGCGAGAGGTAAGTAGAGGCGCCGCCTTTTCCTAGACTGGTTATTTATTGGTGGTCTGCATTACGTTATTTCTCATTTACAGATTCTACAAGACAAACATTTTCCTAAGAACTTTTTATTAGGTGCCAAAGTATTACACCTATTAGAAAAATGGTCAGGAAAAACGCCACGTCTTTAGCAGCTGCTGAATGCTTCAGCGTCGGCTCGGTAGCCTGCAGTTTCTGTAAGACTGTGTGTCAGAGTTAATAACATCCTGTTGTGCCTCGCGAGATTCTCACTGGGACGCCTGAAGCTTTAACAGACGCCAACTGGCTTGTATGCAAACACAGTGGCAGTAAAAAGGGGCACCTGTGTGAATTTGCACAGTAGGCCCACCTTGACACACAGCCACTACCGGAGGAGAAGCCTCCAGCCGTATAGTGACTCAATTCACAGACAACCTGCTTGTGCAACAAACGGGAGATTTAACCGACACCGACAGCCAAACACGTTCCAGACTGGTTCAGCACTCAACAAACAAACAGCAGATGTTTCTCCAGACCAAATTCAGTTTAGAGAAAAATTGAACTAAACCTTACATTTCTTTTCTACAACATTTTACTCTATAGGTATGACAGACAGTGGTAGCCCAGTAGGGAGAGCTCAAAGCTATCAATCCAAACCCTGAGGGTTTCAATCCTCTGGTCTGCCATTCAGCAGCTGTTGGACCTTTGAGCAAGGCCTTATCGAACTGGAATATACAAAAAAAAAATAAAAGCTTTCTATTCTATGGTTCATTTACTAAATTCTTGATGCCATATTTAGTTTTGTTTTGTAAATTTGGTTATGCCTTTAGGACAAGAACCAACCAGACCGAATAGAGCAAGAAAATGCAGATGATGATCAGTCAAATGGAATCAAATTGAAGCACCACAATGAAAATCCACTGGCGAGTCAGCCGTTGAAACAACATCAAGGGCTTTGTTTAGTGGCTGCACGACAGAGCTCGGATTTAAGTAACCCGATAGCCAGCCCTTATAGTTCTACCCACTAAGTCACTACTGTCCCAAATTCAATAAAAAAATGGAGAAGCTTTAATTAGACTAATAAAAAAAAACTAAACTTAACTTTTATTTTCTGCATTTATCATCACACAGTTATCACAACTGAGGAGTAAGGGCCTTGCTCTTATAGTTGAGTATAGTTATAGAGCCTAATAGTTGAATTTAGAATTTTTGAATTTGCAGCCTTGCAGTAGTGAGGCTTGAACCAACCACTTGATTACTAGTTCAGTACCTCAGTAACTTAACCACTAAGTTATAACTCCTTAATGCCAATATTCAGATCACTTTATTGTTAACTGACATCTGTTAGAGCTTCTAGAGCAGAACCTGGGCATCATGTGGCCCGCGAGCGGTCCCCAACCGGCCCACATGAGGTCAGCAGCAATTATGGAGGAAACATAGAGAATCTTTCCGAATTAGAAACTGGTACCACATTATTAGACATACCGTGAACCCCCACAAATTCGCGGTTTGGGATTCCCCAGATTTTTCCCTTGGAACCTAACTAATAATAGTTTGCGGAAACCCATGCAATTTAACAGAAATCAGTAATACCAGGCACATTTCGTAATGGTCTTAGCGTGGCAATATAATAATAATAATAATAAGTTACACTTATATAGCACCTTTCACACAACCCAAGGTCTCTTTACAGACCGGTCAAATATTACTCCAAGCTAGGAGGAGATGAGGAGAAATAAAACGAAAAGAGACAGGTTTTTAGTAACGCTTTAAATTTAGAAGGAGACGTGGTTCAGTAAAGGGAGAAAGGAAGAGAGTTCCAGAGCGAAGGGGCAGCAACACCAAAAGATCGACCTCCCATAGTTCTCAGCCTGACCACTAGGAGACCTGCATCAGCTGACCATAGATTACGGGTGGGACTGTAGGGTTTAACAAGGTCAGATAGGTACACAGGACCCAACCCATGGAGCGGCTTGAAGGTAAGAAGTATTATTTTGTACTGTATGCGCATGGTGATGGGCACCCAGTGAAGCCTTTCCAGGATTGGTGTGATGTGTTCAGACTTTCTTGTGTTTGTTAAGATCAGTGCAGCAGAGTTTTGAACTATTTGCAGAGGACGTAGTGACTTGGAGGGAAGCCCATGGAGCAGAGAACTGCAATAGTCCAGCCGAGAAGTAACAAAGGCATGGACCAGCGTCTCGGCCATTGCAGTGGACAGTAGGGGCGGATGTGTGAGATGTTGCGGAAATGGAAATATGAAGACTTAGACGGGGATTTGATGTGTGGTTCAAAACACAAAAGGGGGTCGAAGAGAACACCAAGATTCTGAACAGTTCAGTAATGCACTTAGTGAGGTGGGCAGGAGGAAAAAGAACTGCCGGTAATATTAGAAAAACCTGAGTGTCATCAGCGTAATAATTAGAATTTAACCTTCGACTGCGAAAGATTTTTCCTAGTGGTAGAATATAGATGACAAAGAGAAGTGGACCAAGGACAGAACCCTGTGGGACACCATGTTTGATGGACACAGTGTCTGAAACACATTTTCCGCATGCGTTTTAATGCTAAATTATTAAGAATAATATAATTTGATATCTTTTTAACATGAATATGAATGTAAATTCAGCTACATGTACCCTAATTACACCAGAAAATGAAAGAAAATGTGATTGCATGACAGTACGAACATACAGAGGTAACATGGGTACAGTGTTAGAAGACGGTTCCAGCCAAACCTAAAACCGGAACAGCTATCCAGTCACTGATTCTATGATAGAGAGACATTCACATGGTTTCATAGAGATGCTAGAAAGACCCAGAACAGATAATCATAACAGTAATAAATAAAATGCTGTCTTTACGGTGGTGTAACAACAGTATTTAAGCACCGCTTCACATACTTTTTTTAAGGATAATATGTTGGGAGGCAATTTTTTTAATTGGCGTTTTTTTTCTTCACAATTCACGGTTGTGCTTGGAACGTAAAGCCCACAAACTTAAGGGGTTTACCGTGTACTTAGGAATTAGAATAATTATCAGCTTTACACATTCATGCCAAGACAAAAAAAACCATAACATAAAATTAATACCTTCAACAGATGTGCATTACTGCATCTGTAATCATTGTGTGCAACTAAAACTAGGGGGAACCCCTTCCCTGAAATGGGAATATTTCCTAGGAAACATCATTTTTAAATTTGAGTGTTTCAGCCACAACAGTCTCTAACATGCAACATGCATTTTCAATACGAATATAAATTCGGAGGTCATAAAATGGCATCATTCCAATGTAAATCAAAACAATATTACTAACATGGCACCACCAGCTCTTTAAACAGATTTGTAGGACTTGTCTTTTTCAGATTTTCATGTTTTCCACTCACAAAATACTCAGCAACAGTTTACTGTTTACATCTGACTGACAGATCAAATCTTTCTTATTTACACTTCAATCTGCAGATCCATTCTAGTCCCTGACAGCAAACCTTTACAATCTGCAGAGTAATTTCCTTCAGACGTCCGTTACCACGTGTCTGCTGACAGAGCATTACACAAGAAAAAACACATCACACTGACAGCAAAGTCACTCGGGAGTTGATTCTTATTTCCTCCAGACCGCCGCAGACACTGACCAAAAATTCCACAACAATCAGATGGATTTGTTCTGAGAACAAAAGCTGGAGTCAGAAGGTAAGATCATGGAAAGCCTTGATTTGATGTACAAACGAAATCATCATCATCTTCAAGGATCTAAAAAATCAAGTTAAAAAACTTTACCCTAAATGACCAGGACCTGAGATAGACGATGGCGTGCTCCGTTCTCGTAAACGTCCTTAAAGTTTTACACACCTGGATTTAAGCAGTTTATTACATTCTTCACTCCAGATCCTCTAAAGTTGTCAGAATGAACAGCAAGCATCTGTGAACTGCTATCTTATGACTTTTTGCTCAGCGACTGGTCTTCTCTAAATTTGCCAGCTCTGAGAAAACTCGGCAATTAAAACTCTTGGTCTTGGTCACTATGTGTGAACTGCTTAACCACACAGAGAGGCTCATCGAGCACTCGCAGACTGACGAGAGAAATCTAGTTAATTAAATATCTGGATTTCACAGTTTTGCAACTGGCAATGAGTTAGCAATCAACATTCGACTAATCATTACAGGGTTTAGAACCAGGCTGGGCTATAAACCTCTCCACTGGTGTGTGTGTGTGTGTGTGTGTGTGTGTGTGGTGGGGGAGAAGCCTTAGGACCTAGATAAACCGTAAGCTTACATCAGGAAGGACATCAGCATAAAACCTGTGTCAAATTAACTGAATGTATATTATGTTCATACTCATGTTTGAACACACATTTGATTACTTCCATTTGAGTGAGTACAGATTTCAAGCTTAGAAAGTGCCAGGTCCAACAGCTTCACAAATGTCACATTTACACCATCCCAGACCCAGAGAGAAGGATGTGCCATGCCAGCGTGGCATAGCTATAATCTAAACAGCTTTATCTTAGTCCCAGTGCTACGGCCAGGAAACGACAGCTAACTTTCCACTACAACTAATGAAAAGAACAGCTGCTATTTCTCAGCTTTCTACTAACAGTGACAATATTAGACACCTTAATCTTTCCCATAGTAACGGTGAACAATTTACTAGCATGTGTCTAGTACAAAGTCATGTTTTCATACTAGCATAACGGAGAAGTGGCTCAACATGCGGCTAGCTGAAAAATCTTCAGCGTTTCCTCCATCGACTAATAAAAACCCTTCTGATTTATAAAGCATTTTTGCAGTTGTATGATGGATACGAGCAAAACACAGACTTAACGGACAAGTTGATCTCCAATGGGTAACAACATTTGTACTTGGTCTGACATTTATCTCGCTATTTATCTGATGACATCCATGTACATCAAATCAGTTCTTGCCATAAATCCTATTACAGTGGAAATTCAGGTATGACCCATCCACAAAGCTTGATTAAAGCTACAGATGTGCTTTTTGGCTAACAGCTCAAGTACTTCACATGAAATGGCCCTCGAATGTCACACAAAGACTGTGTGTGTTAATGTGTATGTGAAACCATAACTGTGCTGTTATTGTGGCTGAAAGCACAAGGCAGTGCACATGTAAATGCATGAGCTTCTACACAAGGCAGCTTTGTGTTTGGCAAAAGAATCTTTGGACAGTGGCGCGCCTGTTTGTGCCCGTGTTCGGAGGGGGCAGTGAGGCTTAATGCCTAACTCACTACCCAAGTTAACCCAAGGTTAGGGTCACCCATTACTTTAAGCATGTTGTCTGGGAAAACAAGAGGCCGTGTTTGTTCAAGAATTCTCTTTTCAGGCTTTCTTCTCTGCTACAAGACATGAAATCCCTGCACATTCCAATCCAATCAGATTAATGTGCATTTAGGAATGAGAGTGACTCAAAAGAAGGGATGAGAAAAAACTTCCTCCATCATTTAGTTGATGCCACTACACCGGCTGATCTCCTTCTTTTTGTTAAAACAAGGCATTGTGCCCAATAAATTATATTATTTACGATTATTTAATCTTAACCTTTCACTTAACATGAATACCGCATTTTAATCCTGGCCAATCAAGCAGCAGGTGGCATGAACTGGAAATGAGGATCTACCGAGATGGTGTGTAATGGCAATTAGGGTAAACGTAAGGATTAAAACTATAAACATGCAAATGTAATAAAAGTAACATATTTCTTCTTAAGCAGCTTACTAGCTTAAGAAGTAAAATAATGGACCGATCGGTATTTAGTACATTCTTCTATCCAAAGCAACTATGAACATATACAATCCAAACACTGCTATAATTTGCAAAACTGCTGTATATTTAAAGGCGTCAGAAATGTCTAATACCATTATATACGACCTATGTGTTCTAAATCTTGACGCACCACTTTTTAAAACATGTAAATGGTAGATTCTCATTTTCAGTTCCTGCCACCTGCTGCTTGATTGGCCAGGATTAAAATGCAGTATTCATGTTAAGCAAAAGGTTAAGATTAAATAATCGTTAATAATATAATTTATTGGACACAATGCCTTGGTTTAACATAAAGAAGTAGATCAGCCGATGTAGTCCCATTAACTCAATGAAAATACTGTTGGTGTTTGAGGTGGAGGAAGGTCTGTTTTTTTCTCATCCCTTATTGTGATCCACTCTAATTCCTAAAAGCACATTAATCTGAAGTCAATATCATTCGCAAGACAATATTGTAAACAAAGCAGCAAATTACCACACCTAATGCGTAGTGCTACTATTTAGGAATGGGTGAAGTTCACACCAAGCTGTGTCTAACAAAGGCCATAGCGTCTCTAATTTTAGTGTCTATGTTGATGTACCACTCAGTACTGGAGAGAATCAATGAAACCAACAGTTTAAAGCTACAGGTCATTTTCGTGCTATGTTCCATTACAAAGATAGCATATTGGATTAAATGGCAAACATGTTTGAATATAAATAGGTAAGGTGTGACATTATAATGAGTTTGGATAAAGTTAGAACTTAGACATTTTTGTTAAAAATACTTATAATCATGGCCGAACATAATTTAAGCAACTAAGTCAAGAACCCCGTTTAACCCTCCTATTATGTTCATTTCTCAGGATCAGCAATAATGCTCAATGTTT
This sequence comes from Microcambeva bendego, assembly GCA_034509265.1. Taxonomy (NCBI): domain Eukaryota; kingdom Metazoa; phylum Chordata; class Actinopteri; order Siluriformes; family Trichomycteridae; genus Microcambeva; species Microcambeva bendego. The sequence goes on from JAYDZG010000039.1 coordinate 26,843,624, forward strand.
AATAATCCAGTGTTTTTCACTAATTACAAGCTATACCTCTTATACTGAGAGCTGCTCTGACTGCTGAGCTGTCATTGCTGCAGTGTTGCCAGATCCCTCTCAAAAAAAATCATACTACCAAACTATCATCACTTTTTAATTTCACGACCCCTAATTGTAAGTGACTTAAGTGATGTATTATTTAAAAAAAATAAGAAAGTTATGCATAACGTAATGAAGGTACAAGAGAAAGATGCAAACAGTAAGCAAGACATTCCAATTCATTAGCTAGCCTAAAACATTATATGATGGCATAAATTCAGTTAACTGTTAAAAAATGGCAAATCAAATACTGGGATGAAAATAGTTGAAATCCAAAATTTCAAAAGTTAATTTCAACCAATAAACTTAAAGCGTAATTTCCGAACCAGAACAAAACTTCATAAGGGGAAGCCTGAAATAGAACTGCATATGTTACTTTTTTAATAGTATGATGCATTTGGGTGTTCTGTGTCAAAAGAAAACATTTCAGGCTCCAGCAGAGCTCCAGAGATCTACAAGCTAACAGAGCAGAAACTGGAACCATAATTAGTTTGAAATAAATGAGTCTAGATTAGTATTGCAGAGAGAAAATAACAAGTGTGATACATGGATGCAACAATAGGTTTAACGTGTGTAATTATATACAGCTGATATATAAGGTGGTGATTAAATCATGGTTATTTATAGCGGCATACCAGTTTCTGAAAACAAACTTATTCATCCCAATGACTTTGAATGCTAAAATAAGCTTGAATTTATGAATATTCCTAACCTGCAAAATGATTCCTCCATACAATATCAGCGATAGTCATTGGTGGACCCCCGACAGGGTGATGTTTACCTTTGTCGTGATCAGTCCTTATGATATCCATTAAGGAATTCTCCAAGGTTTGCAAGCTAAATGGATCGAAGGGACGATTCCGATCCTGAAAGACAGAAAGACAAGACGTCAGACTCTAACGTGACAAGTTCTGTCAGCTGTCACGTCCCTTATTTCAATTTCAACGATCTGGAGTAGAACAGCTTCACATTTTAGAACTCTATAGCCATGATTTTCTTTTTGAACAGATGTTATCCATATAAATAAATTAAGGGGCCACTTGTTTTGTCACAGTATAACACCAATTGGGAATATGAAAGACACCGGTGCACTAAATAAGCAATGGTGAGACTACTACCAACAAGTATTTCACAAACTGCGGCCATAGACAATCACCCTCTCTCCTTATCCGTAATTACACATTCTACTTCAGTTTTGCATTTTGCTCGTGTCCTTGTCACCAATGGCAGCACGACATGTAGTCTATTCATCAAGTGGATTTGCTGGGTCTCCTAACAGTCTCAAGAGGGCGGCTTTGTTGGTAAGTGTGTTACACTGTCACCTCACAGCAAGAAGGTCCTGGGTTCAATCCCGAAATCCAGGTCCTTTCAGGGCTGAGTCTGCACGTTCTCGCAGTGTCAGTGTGGGTTTGCTCCGGATGCTCCGGTTTCCTCCCACAGTCCAAAAAAAACATGTAATTAAGGTGACAGTAAATTGTCCATGACATAAAAATCCCAAAAAGCACAAATGTGTGAAATGGATGATTTGACACTTCGAGTCTTAGTCCACACCATGAAACTGTAATCACTGTACCGTGCACACTACACAAATCAATGGCTTGGGACTGCCATTTTTAATCACAGGAAAGAGCACAACGCATGATGAGCTCTCACAGGACGAGATTTATTCGCTGACAAGAGACATCCGATTCTTTTATAAAAAACCTAATTAATGAGAGAGCCATGTGGAATTATCTGCTAAAATAAGACATGTAGCACTCTTTGAGACATTATGTGGTATTTGGGATGCTGCAGCTTTTCCTGCTCATTGGACAGCCGGGTACAGATGGGTTCCATCATCGTCTGATGAAAAATGTGCATCTCCACTTTTTCATGTGTTGATTGTGGGTGTAAATCTCTGTAGTAGAACTGCATGGGCTAAGTGGGTAGCACGGTCGACTCACTGCAAGAAGGTCCTAGGTTCTATACCCAGTTTGCATCTTTTCCCCATGTCTGCGTGGAGTTTCCACTCACAGTACAAAAACATGCAGTTAACTGAAGACACCCAGCCACTAGGATGCATAAACCAGTGGATTGTAGTGCAGGTCCCAAGCCCAGATAAATAGGGAAGGTTGTGTCAGGATGAAAATTCGAGTGTAGAACTGTGCCCATTCAATAATGCGGATCATCTGGGATTAGCCACAAAAATTGTATAGTATAGTAGTATTAGAAAAAGATAAGATTCCTTTAATAATCCCCATGCAGGAAATGCAGGTGTTACTGCAGCTCTAGTACAGTGTAAGAACAGTAAGCACAGTAAATGCAGTAACTATAAAAACTATAATAACAGAATGAAGTACAATAAAAAAATAAAATAAAGTTATTTGAAAAAAGAAAGTTATAAAATAGATTCGGCTTGTGCTCTTTGAAATTCACCACAAGAAATATGCAAATGTCTGCTGTCTATTTTACATTAATAAATGACAGAATGACAACCTGATAAAGATATATTTTTATTTATGTGCCGTGTATCTTAAATGCACTCTCAGTGGTTTGTTTGCACCATTGCTGTCAGGGGAAACACTTTTCCTTTTTTTAAAAAAAAGGGTTTGTGAGAGGTAAATTTTTTTTTTTAATCGGACAGCAACGATATTTAGAAATACACACACTGTTTCTAATCATTAAGAACTGAGCACTACAAGACTGTAATAGAGAACTTTGGAACCTATGAGAGGCCCAGTGACTGATGGGATTGAGGAGCAGTACACACTGCAAGAGCTCTTAGCATGGGCACACCGTGTTCAGGCATGGATTAAAGGAAAACTTGGACACCTCCTCAAAATGAGTCACTGGAAAAATCACATGGTGTGCGCTAGGCATTATATGACAACTGGTTAAAAGAAATATTGTGACATACATGGTGTAAATTCAGGTTTCAACTTTTTAGAGAATTCTAGACCTGAGACCTGAAATGACTTCATGAGTATTTTGGTTTACAAATGTGTGTGCGAATGTCGGCTTAGTTCTAATCCTGCCCAGCAACCAAGTTTGATCACCACCACATCTATTGTCATGCAACTGGCTGAGCCAGTCAATGTTATTACAACTTCCCTAAGCAACGATAGTAATCTGTTCGCTTTAAACTACAGCATACCCCCCGATTTTTGTGAATTTTGTGTTTAAAAAAACTACAATTGCCTATTTTTATAGTTTAAAAACCTAGACTCGGTGAATAAAGCATTGTTCCACTAGTTGGTTTGGCTGGAAAGCAGCGAACCAATCACAGTGATTATGGAATGGCAGTGCGGACGATTCAGGGGTGGGAGATAAGGCTTAGAAACTGTAACGGTTCATTTACTCGGAAGCTCAATTTCTAGCGACACTTAAAATAGTCGTGTTTAGCATTGAAAGGCATTGCAACTGTGTGTTGTTGGAATGTCCACAGCTCTCGATCTCCGTGTTCATGCAAACATTCTTCCATTAGTAAAGCAGTTTTGTTAAAGATAAAACCGAGAATTCTCTGAAATAACAGCACTAGAAAGTGGGATTTCTTTTCAGTTAAACATGTTAGAGATCTCTATTACATTATTACACCACTAACCACAGACCGGCTCATATAACTGTATACTCTGTAACTCATGTTACACCTATATGTATGTACTGTAATTCATA
>JAYDZG010000039.1:26867970-26879898 GCA_034509265.1 Microcambeva bendego
TATGACCAGAAAGAGGTTGTCAAGTATGGTAGGGGGTCAGTGACGTGGAGATTTTTCTCTTCTGAGAATTGCTGTGTAAATGGCAACATGGATTCACAGACAACTAAGACATTTTGAGAAGAAATGTTATTCCTTCTGTGGAGAAATTGAATGGTGTTGATTACATTGAGCTTTGGAGCAAGGCGATGACCCCAATCATGAGACTTGAATTCTGGTGTGGAGTCTCCAGGTTTAAATCACAAAGAAAACCTTTGGTTGGATTGAAATAAAGCACAAAAGCAGCTATCATACTTACTAAATATGGATCTCATTATTAAGGACCAAGAAGCAATATATTTATAAAATATGTATCAGTCATTATTTTTTTTTGCACATTTACAGAGTGTCCAAATAAAGATGTGGCAATGAAAATAAATGCGTTATGATTTATTTCATGATTAAACCATTTATGTATAATAATTATGTTTAATTCATATTTTTTAACACATATATTATATTATATAGAATAATCAACATTAAAAAACCCCAACCCTTTCTTCAGCGTCTACTAGGTAGGAACACTATGTAGTGATCAGTGTGCAGGATTGGGATGTGACCCCCGTTAGTTCGGTCACAGCAGTAAGTGAAGACAAGCGGTCACGCTGATACGCTTATATTAATAACAACGGATTATTAGTTGTGCGAAGTATAACATTTATCAGTTATTCTGTGTATTCGATTAGTTTGCACTGTTAGTTTATTATGTAGGGTGTGTATGTTTGTTTTTCCTGCAGTTAAGTGTGTATCCGTAGCTAGAAGCTAAGTGCTAATTCATCCTGTTCAGACACTTGTCCTCTCATAGGCCTAGCTAAGCTAGCTTCGGCTAAGTGCACATAGTTTCTGTTTACAGCGTTATTCTGGAGTGCTGTTCGGCCCTTGAGGAAGAAATGGTAGACGAGAACGCTGTTGTTATGCAGCAAATACTGGACAGGTATGTAAAATATGTCATTAAATTGAACATGAGTAGAGGAGCTAATGTTTTTAGCTAGGTAGCGTGACTAGCGTCATGTTGGGGAGGTCAGGTTAATGCACTACCGGTGTGTCAGAGCAGCGTGTATTCCACTAATGTCCTAAATCATCTGGAAAATATATCGTGTTTAAAATATGTTAAGCTGTTTTACTCTGCAATTGTTCTATATGAGAAAAGAGAAAGTGAGACACGTACAAGAACATGTTTGATTGCGATCGGCTTATTTTTAATTCATGCTTAGGGTACACCACCTATATACAGACAGGTCACTTATTAACGAAGAGACATTGTTAGATGAATAGAAAACTGAACTTACACTATGTGTTGTTATTCATCTGGTATGTTATGCTTCCATTTACATGAAAGAGAAATTTACAGCAAGATTTAGATGTAAATTACATTTGTGAGTATGGGGTTGGAGGTGCATGTTCGTATCTTCGTCTAAATGGTCTTCATTTGGATGCCAGCAAGATAATCCACAGGGCACAAATACCATGTGGGGCAGAAATGAGGTGTAATAAAGTGTGAAAATACTATCAATGTTAATTGACAGAACCGGGCGGCACAGGGCTCAGCGGGTAGCGCAGTCCATTGCACGAAGGTCTTGGGTTCAATCGGGGTCCTTTCGATGTGGAGTTTGCATGTTCTCCCCGGGTCTGGGTGGGTCAGGTGCTCAGGTTCCCTCCCACAGTCCAAAAACATGCAGTCAAATTGATTGGAGACACGGAATTGCCCTATTGGTGTGTGTGTGTGTGTCTGCCTTGTGATTGAAGGGCTGGAATTTTGTCCATCTCCTTTCAACCCTGATTGGAGAAGCGGTTGAGAAAGTGAGGGGTTGACAGTACATTGTAACATCATTCGATAATGTTTTATAATAATGTCAATACAATTTATAATATACATCCCTGGTTTGGAAACCACTAATGGAAACCATAAAACGCATCACAGTTTTAAGGAACTATAATACGAATAAGAGATTTTGTTCTGATGTGGTAGACATCACACTCCACCACTAGGATAATGCCTAAACTCATTTGTAAAAATGTTTTTTTTTTTTTTTTTAGAGACTCCATAACAAAGTCTAATAATGGACAGTCCTGTTTACCCCATCTATCAAAAAATAATGACAGTTTCAGTAAAATTATCGTAAAATCCTTCAAAATGAACTTTCCTCCAATTTGTTGGTCACACGAAAGTCTTACAGCACAATCTCTATATCTCCATTAAAGGATCTTCTCTCGAAAACACTTGATGGCAAGTGAGAAGGTTAAAAAACATGGATCATGGAGTTTTAAATGAACTGCATTAACTTATCTAGTCATTTTAAGAATGAGCTTTGTGTAAATGACGGGACTATTTGTATTATTTTAGAATGTATTTTACATTATTAGAGGAAAGATCCTTTCTGTAGTCAGATCATTGTTACACAACAGCTATGCACTGGCAACCTTCATTAGAGGGCACGCCTACCTTTCTGGGTTTACCATGAAGGTATACAAACCGAGACTATGTGTTTACTTTTCTAACCAAGCAGACTTGTTTGAATATTTTGATGATTCTTATTGTGTTTACTGTAGCTATGTGTCATTTACATACAACATATGATTGACATTTATTAGTTAAAAGAAATAATTATAAAAATAAAAAAAATAGATTACTATGTGGGTCCTCCATATAATGCATAGGCAGTTGTGGACTACTGGTTAAGTTACCGGACTAGTTGCTGGTTCAAGCCGCTCGGCCCTTTAGCAATGCCCTTAACCCTCAATTGCCCACGCAATATACACTGTCAAAGTACTGTAAGTCATTTTGAGTAAAAGCACCTTATAAATGTTGAAAATGTAAATTTTGAGTCCTGACCTCATCTGTGTTTCCCACTGAGAACCATTTCAGCCACAAGCTCCATTTCCAGAGATTATTTACCATTCAGATTGCGTAGTTATTAAATTAATATATATTTTATACTAGACTGTACAGCAATTCAATGTTTTATAGCAAAATGTGATTGCCAGCCAGTTTTTACTTTCTTAAGTGGTTGCATGTTTTGACATATTTAGACCACAAGTTTTTCTTTATTTACATCCAGTAAAGTTTTTCTGTCAGTAATTCAGCTCCTTAAGCTTTAATGGCTTTAGTGCTGCCTCTGCCCAAGCTTTTTTTTAAACCAAGCTTTGCTTGACTTGTTTTGTGCTTGAGATTATTATCTCACTCTAAAGAGCAATTTTCACCAAGGTGAATGATTATCACACAAGAAAGAACAGTCAAGCTCAAAATGTTGTTGGGACTTTTGTGAATCCACAATACCAGTCACACGGTTAAGATTGACCGTTACTGCAGAAGAAAAACCTCTGTACTTCATCACCAACATAATCAACTATAGTGGACTCTTAAACCTGGCAAACCATTGATCTTTTTGTTTGTCTCTCTGTAGACCTGTGTTGCAGTCCTTCTGGTGTATTCCAATATTGGCACTGACACACTTATCCATGGTTGCAACACACCTTGAAAACTTGAATCTCTGCGTGGTGTTTATATAACACATAACAGCTGAAGCGACTTTATTGAGTCCAAATGTGTTATTGACGTTGTAACCCCACTTCGGGTCATAAAAACCATCAGCAGGTTTTAAGATGATCAGCGTTATAAAGGACTTAAATCATCATGGCAAAGCAATATTACCAAAATATCCTGCTCCTATAAGGATATAATTATTTGTAAATTTAGAAATGAAATGTAAGAATTTAAATAATAACTTAATTTACCAGTAGAGCAGCACCTGTACTACAAATGATTTATATTGGCCTGCATTACACATCTGTTAATATTTACTGCAAAACACTACAACAATTTTGTGTATTACTTATCTGAGAATATTATCTAACAATCAATCCATATACATCTACATTTAATAGGAAATACACCAGAGACATATTACTCCAATGTATATTTATGTTAAAGTCATAAATTTCTAAAAACCATCTGTGAGGTTGGTAGATTAGAACAGGCTGAAGATAAGAATCCACCCGGCAGGTGATCATTTCTTTAAATAGGCTGAAACATGAGCGAATCATCACATTTCCACACACAGCAGATGCACCTTTAATCATTCAGGGAAAACAGCACAAATAGCAGCTCAAATTACAAATTATAACACATCATACATTCACATATGTGCTGTCTTAAGTGACTTTAAAACTAAAGGCAGTAGTGGCTGCTTTGTAGCTCACTAGTCTAAATCCAGCAGGCAGTTCTGGAGCTCTGCTGTACTGCTGTACTGCTTAAAGCAGATTGCTGACCCCTGCCACGTGCAGCAACAGATAGCAGCATGGTGTTGTATGTCACAGGCACTGAGTGAGAGGTTAAAGTGAAACGAACTCTTATCAGCTTTCAGCATATGGTTGAGAAGAGCTCTTATCAGGACCTGCCACCCCCAGCTACCTTCTTCTGCAATGCAGTCTTTCAGTTCCAGAAAGCCAAAAATCAGGTGGAAATCCTGTCTGGCATTTGACGGCAGTCTTGTTAAATCACTCAAATTCATGTTGTTCTCATCCCCCTTTTTTAAGAACTGCTATTTTATCTCATTTCTGTTACATAAAAAATATACAGTGAATGTAGGAAATATAAATGGCACAGCATCATGTTTTCAAAATATTAAAACATGTCAGCTATTTTTGGTGCTCAGAGAAGGTTTTGTGATCGGAAGGCTGCCGGTTTGATTCCTAAAGCTGAAAGATCATGACTGAAGTGCCCTTGTGCAAGGCACGCAACCCCTAACTGCTCCCAGGGTGCCGTAACTAAGGCTGCCCACCGCTCCGGGCACGTGTTCACTGCCCCCTAGTGTTCACTAGTGTGTTTCACTGCATGGATTGCGTTAAAATATGGATGACAAATTCCAACCTGTGTAAAGCATAGTGGTGAACAAGAGTGTTCTAAAACTCTAAAGTTTAGATAACAATACCTCAGCGGTGCGCTAGCAATGTAATTCAATCCTGCATTACCAAGAGCTTCTGTTAAGCTTTAGAGTCAAAGCCTTTAATCCTCAGCGATTTTGACTTTTTTCTCTTAACTGGACAATCTATTTAATCCTTTCAGACCTGTTCTGTTGCTAAAGACTCATCAGGGGTGAAACTTTGCTCTACCAGTGTAGTATAACTTGGCTACAGGTTGGTAAAGAGAGAGGTTTGTGGGATCATTTTTCTGGCCTGTTGATGGTATCTAGACCCATAGGGTCATATCCTGACCATACTGAAATGTTAAAGGTAAGCCACAAGTCTGGGACCTTAATTTTAAATGCCAGAGTAAGATGGTTCTTCTTAGTATCAGTGTCCACCTGTCTTTGAATATAAATTTTATCAACATTCTCCTCGTTGCTTTCCGTGAGCCATGCTGAATTTGGCACCAACATTACGTATACTCAATCAGTTGACATTTGATTATTGTTCATATTACTCCCACTCATTAACCTGGACTGTCTGCTAAAATGTTCAATAAAGACTCATACTGAAGTTCTTCAGTAATGTTCCATTGGCTTGACTTATTCGAGAGTCTTTGAAATCTTTTTTATATATATATTGGCATCGGTGAAAGCACTATTTATTGAAGACATTATGAGAAAATTAGCTCAGGAGTTGATAAATAAATAAATACTGCATTACATGCTGACAAAATATTTTAAAGATTTAAAAATCTTTTGTCTCAGCATGAAAAAGTAACATATCATGCCTTGTCTGCCATGGCCTTGTCTCAAATATAACCCAGGTTTGGGTTTCACATGGAGGATAGCATTTCTAAACTGCTGAATTAGTCTGTCACGAAACAGGAATAAAAGAAACATGGGGAACTAAAACCTTCCTTTTGTTCCCCACTGTGCTTCTGTTTGCTGATGAAGCAATTAGCTTATTCTTATTCATCACACACTTCTGACAAGTGTCGGTGTTAAAGTGAACTTGGTCATTCGTAGCCGTGAACAGTGTCCACATGAAACACCAATAAATTCATGTAACTCTTAACAACTTCTTTTCTAGAGAGTATAACAATGTTTATAATGACCAAAATCATGGCAGGTGGGACTCTGAGCCCACAACTACTGAAGTCTGGGTTCAAATTGTAGCAATGCTGTACAGGCATTATTGGCATTGGAGTTAAAGTGGTAGATCAAAAAAGGAAAAGGGTTACATTAAAGATACTGGATACTTAAAGATACTTAAGTGTAGGATTGCAGACTAAGACTGCATTCGTCTTAGTCTGATGTGGACACGACACAGCTATTCGGGCTGGATCAGATGCTCACAGTCGCGGTGTGATAAGACTGAGGGACAAGTCATTTAAGCAGCTCTGCCTCTCATGTTTTATTCAGAAGCACTGGATGGAAAGAATCACCTGAGAGATGATGTGAGTGAGGAAGAAGAAGGCAGCAACCGTCCTCCTGCAGCAGTGTAACACGCTATGTCACGGCCGCTACCGACAGAGTAGCCGAGATTTGTCTTGCATTATTCATAGCTAGCTTTGAATTATAAATGGGGTATTATGCCGTCGGGCTGAGCTTCGGCAGACTCTCCTTTAAAATCCTATAGCATGCTGGTGAAGGCTCGGCACAGTGTAGGGGGTGAAACACTCAGAGAAAGGAGACTCCCTGCTGAGGCGTGACTGAAGACACTTAAAACGAAAGCACATTAATGGGAATGTTGTTTAAATGTTTCATTTAACTTCCTTCAAGTTATATTGACTCCTATTAGTCTGAAATAACTGCCTGTCTTCCTGTTGTATCACAATTTTTAACTTATTAATAAAGAGCTCTGGGTAATTTAATATGAAATACATTTTCATTAGCTGCATGGTTACCATCCATTATCGTATTGCTCACTATTAATATAGACTCACTCACTTCTTTAACCGCTCATCCTGCAGGGTCACTGAGGGGTGTTGGAGCCTATAGAAGCCTTTTCAGTAGGTGCATGGCACACAGTAACACCCTGGGCGGGACACAAGTCCATCACAGTACAGACACACACACACTTACTCTTATGGGGCAATTCAGTGTATCCAGTGTATAGTCACTGCATGACTGTTTTGGATTGTGGAAGGACGGAGCTCTTGGACGAAACCCACAAAAACATGAAGAGAACATGCAAACTCCACACAGCAAGGACCCAGAGTTAATTGTTTGGGAATTAAACCCAGTAAGGCAAGAATGCTACTCATTTAGCCACCAAGCCTCCCTTGATGTAGATTTAAATAGTTACTATCATCATGCATTATGTATAAGCAGGTTACAGGAAATAACCTAAATGACATACAGCATTACAAACATATGAAAACAATATGACTACTATTAATGGTGCACAGGTTTAATAACTTTTATTGCTGTAATAGACAGTTTAATTTGTAAATTTGTAATCAGGTTCGAATTCCACTGATGCCGAGTCTTTCCACAGAGAAGATTGACTTTGTCTGAGGACGTGTGGTTGTGCGACTGAAACCCTGTGTTTGGAATAAAACAATTAAAGTGAAAATGAAACAAAGCAGACATTCCAGACATGATTTAAATAATGAAATTAAACTGAGGACAAATGCCATCGCCATGCCTGTTTGACACATTTTATAGAAACTTATGTAGTCTTCATGTTTAAACTTCTATTTGTTGACTTTGGCTCATTTTTATTTTACAGAGTAGCACTCGGTCATACTGGAGGTCATAGACTTATACAGATGTGTGTAATCATTAATTGATGTGACTGGATGGCTTCTCCTAATCCGGTTCATGTGGGGCTACGTTCATACAGGATCTTACAATAGTGGTTTGTTTAACTGCTTATCAACAGATGTTGAATGTTTTTCTAGTGGTGGTTTACACCCACTCAGATATTGTTTGGGTGGAGACTGTGTGCACACAGTAGATGAATCATTGGGGCCATTTAGTAAAATGTTTAATGCTTAAGGAACAGCAGGAATTGAGAAAATAGGAATTACTGCGAATGGCAATACAGAAGCAAGATGACAGATTGACAGGTAGCCGCTTTTGACCATTTATTATTATGGTTGCAATCAAATAGTCACATAGGCGATGCTCCCCTGTTGGCCTCTTGATGTGGAAAATTCTGCCCTACATATTCAGTAAGCGATTATCAGGCACTTGTGCTGCCGTGTCTGTGAATAATTGGTTCATTGAAACATTAGGACTTGAATATGTGGCTGAAGTGGTGCCCTCACAACATTAAACATGGGTAAGACAGAATTAGGCTTCAGAAGTGTATTATAAAGAGGTCATACGTTCACCTAAAGACAAAAACTTTGCATATAAACCTGCCGTGTGAGCACCAGTAGTGGTATTGTGTGTGTGTGTGTGTGTGTTAGCTTTACTGTAATGCTTACTTAAACAGCAGTGAGGACGAGGCTGTTCTGTTTTTAACTAGATTTGGACTTGTTGACTGAAGTCAGCTGTAAAGACATGTTTTTAGTCTGTAGAGAACAGACCTCTGTGTGGTATTATTACAATTTAAATCACCATTACTGTGCTTCGAGAAACACAAGTGTGAAAAGTAAATAGATGAGTATCTTTTCCGATGCAACTGTTTTTAGGAATTTGTTTTATTCATTAGATACTTGGCTCTTATTGTTGGTTTGAATAGAATTCCTATAAAAGTCTTAAAAGTCATTGTTATTTCACTTGTTTTTACTTTGACATTTTATCTTCGTGTTGCTCAGCCTACGATTTTGTGTAAAATGTTGCCAGCATAGAATGACCTGCAAAGTTTAATTATGCCATTTTAGAATGTGCTACTTTGGGAGTAGTCCTGTTGCATTCTTTCAGGATGGGGTGATGTCATGTAGGTGTGGAAGCATTCTGGCTTCGGTCCAGATGCACACCTCTTACCTCTTTCCTCCCAGACTGGCTCTGCATACCTCATGTATTAATCGAAATGATCTTCCCAACTTCCTTTAAGAAGATATTGATCTGATCGATATTTTCAGACATCCAGTTATGTTTAATTAAACAGCAGTTACTGTGACTAAAATCCATCATGATTAAGTAACGAAACACGATTTAGATGAGAACCAGTCAGGTACTACTGGACATACTGGTCCATGCTGTAAGTGTTCACTGAAACCGAACGGATGAATGAAAACGAGCCGCAACCTATTTCTGTCTCATCCTCCTGTTTCTTTCTTTTATGTGTAGGAGTTGCTGGGTGTGTTTCGCTACAGATGAAGATGACCGAACGGCCGAGTGGGTGCGGCCGTGCCGATGTCGCGGCTCCACCAAGTGGGTGCACCAGACCTGCCTGCAGCGCTGGGTGGATGAAAAGCAGCGGGGCAACAGCACGGCCCGTGTGGCCTGTCCCCAGTGCAATGCCGAGTACCTCATTGTCTTCCCCAAACTCGGTAAGAACGATACGGCTGAGCAGTTTGACCAGCGACATCATAATGGCAAGATGGACTTAATACAATAAGTTAATACAATAACAAGGGCCAGACGAAGTATGCAGACCAGAATGTTCTGGTCTCAGTATCATTGCCAGTATCAATGTCAGTGGACATTGTAGCACAATGGGATTCTGTATGGACAATCAAGCTTAACTATATGGCTAAAAGTATGTGAACACCCGGTGATAAATCTGAAATGTTAGAAATTTCATTTCAAAACCATTGTTAGTATTTGGGAGTCATCTTTTTGCAGCTGTAACAGTCTTATTAACAGGCCTTTTCGTGGACACCTTTTATAAAGGTGTTCCGATTCTTTAAACCCATGGACCCAGTGTGTTCGAAAATCTAGTGAGCTACTTTTACTGCCTACATAGGCAGCTATCTAAGCAGAGAGGATTCTAATAAATCATTGCTTTACTTGTCAGGTTATTCAAACACACTACTTGGACCGCGATTACATCGGGTTTCACTTGCTAAGCTAACTCAGTTCAGACTCATGGCATTCAAACCAATGTCATGAGAGGCCAATGGGACAATGTCAAATATTGTCACCCTCTGTGTACCGAAAATGGTTAAATTGTCACTGACAAGCTTGAATTTGCAAATAAATACACTTCTATGTGTAATTTGTTCATACAAATTAAACATTTACATTATTTACATTTGAAAATAATTTTGTTCTATGCCCCAAATCGCCCACCATGTTTATTTAGTATTGTAATGCTTTCTGCACTTGTACTTTGAAAATTGTGAAATACCTCAGTAGGAGGTGTATCAAGGCATCTAATTTTCCAACCGCCTACTTTTAAGGAGCACCCGTAGGAGCCAGCTGTAGCCTAGTGGTTAATTTACAGTACTAGTAATCCAAAGTTCAAACATAACCACTGCCAATTTACTGCTGTTGAGCAAGGCCCTTCACTCTCATTGCTCAGACTGCACCTGAACTGTAAGTCGCTTTGGATAAAGGAGTCTGTTAAATGCTGAAAATGTAAATGTAAAACATCTGTCTAGAGAGATCAAGAGGTTTTCGATCACAACTTATACGATAATCCAAATTCATTATAGATTAGGACAGGGGCAAATGAATGTACACATACATAAATGATGGAAACACAGACTTAAAGGGCTAAAGCAAGCCTAATTCTTTAAAATGTGTTATTAGGCCTCACCCATCAACTGCTTAACTGTTTATACACCAAGGTGTGCCCTGTGACATTATTTTCATTCTCTGCAATTTTCATTCTATGCCAATTCAACAGGCAGTCCGTGCATGACCATCTCAGAATTGATTTTTGGTACATAAGTGCCTTCTGTCACAACTTAGAAAAATGCCAAATATTAATTTTTTATCTCAATTACTTCTTGACTTGTGGTGGTTTGAAATAGTTAAGGTTACCTGTAGCTGCTAGAGCAACAAAATAAATTGTGCTTGTCCAGATTTTTCTGCAGATTTCAATTTTTTTTTTTTGTATAATCTTCTGAATTAAAAAATGCAAACAATGCAATTACAACTATTCATGCCATATTCATGGCAGCTGTACAACGATTGTATTGATTATAGTCTTCGTGTAATAATCCCAGTATTTGTCAATCTAAGATTTATCTAAGATTTATCGACAACCATGGGGAAGTGATAGTAGGAACTTGTGTACCAAAAATCATCAAAATCTGAGATGGTCTCCCAACATCTGTTGAATTGATGTGGAATGACTCACGAGTTCCCAACTGAAACCTGCCCTAAATATCTGAAATTATTTCCTTATTCGTGGAGACAGTACGCTGTCAGGTTTTGTACAGGTACATGAAGCTTTGTGGTAATACAGGGGAAAATTGTGTGCACTGGCTTGTTTAGGACCACGACCATTAGTAATCCTGGTATAATGCTGCAAAGAATTGAAGATATTACACCGGCAATAAGGCTGTAATCCATACAACAGTGGCCCCAAAGCCATCATCACAGAAAGGTCACTTCAGCAAAAAAGAGACCAGTCCATCTTTCAGTGTCTGTTTTTTTTCCATTTTTTATGTGAAATCCTTGTGGTGCACTCTGATTGTTCTCCAGTTCTTTTTTCATCTTTAATTAATTTAAAGTACAGGCTTGCACACTAGTCATGTCACCAAACCATCGCAGCTAAAGAAAGAATTGCAGTGACAAGATGAACTATGATGATTAATGTCTGAGCTCTGCCTTGGACAGTACATTTCACATCTCTGGTGTCCATGGTGCAGCCTTACTGAGACGACAGTCTGTTTACTTGTCTCTGGTGCTTATCGCACATCTTCTAAACCTGTCAGCACTTTCAAATGTGTCCACCTTCACTTGAGGCCGTTCTCCGTTATTGCTTTAAAAACTGGACATTTATACCTGCTCCAGACCTCTTAACCTAATCAGCATGTTTTGTGGTTAATGCAAAGTACAGTCACAATCGTTTGTGTAACTCTGCACTATTTGTTTATGGGAGTGGGAGTAAAGACACCAGGGAAAAATTTATAGA
>JAYDZG010000039.1:26906632-26918518 GCA_034509265.1 Microcambeva bendego
TCACACACTCTCACACACTCTCACACACTCTCACACACTCTCACACACTCTCACACACTCTCACACACTCTCACACATTCACACACATTCACACACTCTCTCACACACACTCTCTCACACACACACTCTCTCACACACACCCTCTCGCACTCTCTCGCACACACACACGCGCACACTCTCCCACTGTCTCAGACACGCTCTCGCACACACTCTCACGCTCTCGCACACACTCTCACGCTCTCGCACACACTCTCACGCTCTCGCACACACTCCTTCTCTCTCGCACACACTCCTTCTCTCTCGCACACACTCCTTCTCTCTCGCACACACGCTCACGCTCTCGCACACACGCTCACGCTCTCGCACACACGCTCTCGCACACACGCTCACGCTCTCGCACACACGCTCACGCTCTCACGCTCACGCTCTCACGCTCTCGCACACGCTCTCGCACACGCTCCTTCTCTCTCGCACACACTCTCGCACACACTCTCACAGCATGGTTTTACTGGCTCAGATTTTCATGCTGTGTGCCAGCAAATCCTCTGATTGCCTCCAGCTGAAGTCCATCACAGTTTGGCCGCCATGAAGTTGATGTGGGGCTTGGCGAGTGGGAAGAGAGGCAGACTCCTCTTGAACTCGGTCATGTCCTGGATCACAACGGGCTGCACACAAACATGTGGACCTTCATTAGAACGGTTATTGTTTCAGATCTGTTAATATGCACACCACCAGGCTTAAGTTCACCTTATCTCAGGGTCTGAAAGCTTGACTTGGTTCCTTGATTACCAGTCACGCTATCCTTCTGTTACATGTACTTGCAGTATTACACGAGGGAATCCTGGATCCTTTTTTTCTGGGTCGTTTCATTGAGCTATTAGGGGAACTGTGAGAGGCCTATAAATCGTTTCTGAAGTCACCTTCGCTTGTGATGCATTTCTCCCAGCCTCACACATTTTGTTTGTTTTTGTAATGCTACATTGGCTAAAAGAAGTCACATCATTACTTTAAAATCTTTTTCCATTAAAGCTTCTCTGTACTGTTGGGTTGGTTTGTTTATGTTTGTATCACCATACCAATAGCCTAAAAGTGCTGATATGGCATTACAGTTTGTATTGTTGTGTACATCATGTTAATTAAATCATAAGGTTTAAATGTGACATAAAAAGTAGTATTTATTCTCTGGTAAACAGTTTTTGTTTTAGTACTTCAATCTTTCTTTGTTTCTCTGCACAGTCCATTTAAATGTTTTCCTTATGTGGGTCTGGAGTGACCAATCCGGCATATCGTAATAATAGTTTGGCTTTTTTTTTTTTTTTTGGAAAGGTGGGAATCAGATGGCGCTATATCCTGACTATAAGTGCTCTCTCAGACACAATCGATTACTCCTCCTCCCGCCCTTACTGTCTCCAACCAAAATATAAAAGGTGCGGAATCTATTTGAAGGATCATCCAAATGTGGCCACATCTGTTCATCTAAAGCAGATGATTTTAAACAAATAGACTTATCTTTATGAACAGATATCATGTAATCGATTCCAACCAATGGGAACATGGCAGTAGTGGTGATCAAAGCAATGATCTCATAACCTGCCAGAGAGTTTTACCACTAAGCTATTACTGCACAATTTAGGAGTTCGAGTTGGTGACTGACAAATTCACACTATTTGGCTGATTGCTGGTCTTTCTAACATGTTGGCACCTTGATGACTGATCATCAATTACTACAACTGGTGCAAAAGTGTAAGTGACGGATGTATTTACACATCACGTGCATGACGTCTTGATCTTTACTTGGATTTGATTCAGTATTAATTAAAATTTGGTTAAAGACTAACATTGGCCACAATGAGACTTCAACCAGCAATCTTCAAAATACTAGTAACCCCTGAGCTACCCCTGCTTAAAATGCTCTGGATGAAAGGTCCGTTAGTAATAAAGAGTAATACCTGAGGAAGAGAAGGAGCAGGGGCGAGGTTGACATCATTCTGAGCTGGAAACTCTCCCACCACCGGACCTGGCCAACAAAAGGAAACGCAATGTTAGGCAGTTTGTTACGGCTGTGGTATTTCCATCCATTTACATAAGCTCTGTTCTCTCTTCAACAAACATTTCAACTCTAGTGAGAACTTACAGGAGTCCATCTCTCGAGAAAGCACGTGGACGGACACTTTGTGTCTCTTTGGAGCTTCAACGGCCAACAGATCCTGCAAAAGAAAACAAATGAAACCGAACGGCAGCTTGCTCAGTGAAACATTAAGACCAGAGTAAGATGAGGGAATATTTATCTAAACGCCACCAAAATGAAGCTTAATATGGTAGTAGTGATATTTACTTATTTGGATCATCACATGATGTTTTCACACTTTGTGTACACTCATGAGAGGATGGGCAGTCACAGGCAACCCACACAGACACAGGGAGAACATGCAAACTCTCCCAGGGCCTTTTTACTGAGAGATGAGTGTCGCCTGTTAGCAGTGATAAAGCCAAGACGGTACCCTAACTGCACAGTAATATATTTGAAAGTTTATTAAATTACAATGACTCCAGTGTCATTGTAAGATGATCCTGTGAACCCCTGCTTATTCACGGTTCAGGATCTTCTTCTAATAACTACCATTAATTTTCAATATCTCAGTCAGTTTGTCTCTCACTTCTGATTGAAGTTTGACCAAATTTCACAAAATTCTGAATAGTTTAAACTGCTTTGGTTTGAATTTAAAGTTGAATTGAAGTAAATAACGAGTGTTTGCATTTTAGACCGCGACTGAAAACTAATTTACTAATTAAGTCACGACATTTTGTGTATCGTTTAAGCACTGCAGAGGGTTTATGCTGTGAATCATCTGGCTTAATGCTGCAGTCAGCAACATGAGCTCAGCCTTTTGAAAACTGTAATGTAAATCACTTATTATGTGAAAGCGTTAGACACTGCAAAATGTGGCCATATGGAAAATATGAAAAATAATTATCTTAAGACTAAAAGCAAGAAGAGACTGAAGACTGAAGGAGACACAAGGTGGGGAGAAAAACAAATTAGTTCAATTACATATACGGCCATATCTAGATTACAGACTCACCCTGTAGAACTGCATTATGTTGTCCTTTGTCAGTGTCTTCAGGTAAGCAACTTCAATATTATCTGCAGAAAAGGGTGTAAACCGTTTAGTGAACAATGACTTTGTAAAGTCCCACTTTTTAACAAGGGTGAAAATGTTTGTTGTCTGGCACACATTATTAATTCCTAGTTCTTGCAATTTTCAGACCCTATGCCATGTACTCCAAATCAATATTACTCCTTACAGGTTTGGGGTGCGACAGCTTTAGCGTTGTGCTTTAGATAGAAAGCTTGTTATAGCAGAACTGTAAAACTACATAACCAAATAGTGAACTCTAATGGGTCATCTGAAAATAACATGATCAGTTTACACTGAATATTAATTAAAGATATATTTATTGATTTATTTATGATACAACCACATTGCAGATACACCTTGTGTGTGTACAATTACTGATTGAAGTCCATCTGTTGCTCTGCACTTTACCTTCCTCTCCAAGCAATGAATAAATGTATGTACCAGAAAGTGTGAATGTTAAAATCTACACAGGATACTTAGACTTTTGCAAAATGTTGTACTTTCAATGATATACATACATACTATATATATAGGGATAGATATCCAAGAAAACCTCCCCTTTACTCTCCAAACTCGCCCTATATGGTCATCACACCACGTTCTACATACATGAGTGTGTGCTGCTCACCCCTGTCAAAGTTGTACTGTTGAGAAATGATCTCGCCCCAGTACTTGGCACACTCAGCTGCGAGCTTTTTGGGCTTGTCAAGGCGTCGAATTGCCAGAGCTTGGATGTGTTTGTTG
Organism: Microcambeva bendego; assembly: GCA_034509265.1. NCBI lineage: Eukaryota > Metazoa > Chordata > Actinopteri > Siluriformes > Trichomycteridae > Microcambeva > Microcambeva bendego. Next base: position 26,910,517 of record JAYDZG010000039.1, read on the forward strand.
AAGGCCTCTTCACTCATCTCCTCTAGACTCTTCTCCATGGTCTTAAGGAAGGCCTCCACTCGAGACTCCAGATAGTGAGGAGCCTTTTCTGACTGTATGATGAAACGAAGCCCCTGCACGCCGTTAGCCTTACGTGGACCGCTGAACACTATGTAGCCTGAAGGAACACAGAGGCTAAAAATGAGGATTTAAGTATTTTTTCCCCATTACATCATGAAAATAAATATTTACTTTTTAAAATTATTTACACCATTGAAATTTGTCCTCCAGATTTTAACCCAATCGCTGCAGTTAAGCACACATATACACACTAGTGAACAACAGGGGGCAGTGAAAACACGCACCCGGAGCGGTGGGCAGCCCTAGCCACGGGGAGCAGTTATAGGTTAGGTGCCTTGCTCATGGGCACTTCAGTTGTGACCAGTCAACTTTGAGACAGCAGTGGCCGTGGGGGTAAAGAACTGGGCTTGTGATATATAATATATATGTAATATATAAATTCAATTTTTGTCCGGTAAAGGATGCATTTATTTACATGCATGTCCAACAAAAAGGTTCATTAATCAGAGTTAAAACATGTTTTTTCACTTTGAATCTGGAAAAAAAAATTGAAATATGCAAGTCAGAGCTTATTTTGACAGAGAAGCAGGCATTCATCTGGCTCAGTGTTAGCAACTTCGGACTAATCTTGGTGTGAACATGTGAGCCTGGTTGTGTGAACAAACTGATACATTATGCTCGAGTGGTCTTCAGCTCAGGAAAGGGAAGAATAGTAAAAATGCTGATGGAAATTTCTTTCACTTCCTTCCACAGCAAAACTCTGAGCACAAAACCGGAATACCTTCAACAGAGTGACATCACAACTGCTGTCTCATCCTACTACACTTATTTAATGCTAAAACTGCTATACTTGTTAAACAATATATTATGTTTTATTGCCTGTATGACCTTGGTTGGATGTTCCATTCATATATAATTGAGTAACATACCCAGCTGTTCCTTGGTGCGCAGTGTGTTGAAGCAGGGCTCATTGATGATCTGACAGAAGAGCTCTAACAGCATGTTGTCATGTGTGGTCTGCATGTCTGTCTGGTAGTATATCTCTATTCCACAATTATTATGGACCTCATTCTTTTGCTGGTACACATACCAGCCACCTGATGACCACAGAGAACTGGACTTAAACACAGAAGTCGTATGACACTAACGCACACAGACATACAACACACAGAAACAAAAATCATGGACGTCATGATCCATACATACTTTGACATGGATTAAGAAGATTAACAAAAAGCAAATCGGCAGTGAGCGAGCAGGATGAGCAATAACCAGTTAAGCAGACCTACAATAAAAAATGCTGTGAGGTTTTACCATTAGCAATGTTTTTCATTTTCTTATTATTGTTGAACACATGATTTAACACAGTTTTATACCACATGCCCTATCTGATGGATCCCACCTTCATTATTCATATATATAGCCCTGGGCCTAGCTTTGAGAAGAGCTTGGCTGTTGAGCCGTCCTCTCTCAGACAAATACAATGATGCCTGTGTAGACAGCCACCCAGCCAATAGCACGATCATGAGCTTGTGTGATTTATACCCACACCACCTGAACGCCGCCATTAGGGTCACATCAGCACATTAACTGTAGTTGTTTGTATTGAGTTAGCCTGAGCATTTGTGGTTCAGCTGCAAAACCAACAAATGAGAACAGTCATTGGGTTTCAGTGAGATGTTTAGATGGCATCATTCCAAGTTATTATTCTGAATCAAATTTTAAAGAAAAATATCCACCTATACATATCAAACACATATATATATATTACACTTTGTGATTTGGCTGGGGTAGTAACATGTCCAGTCATGGGGAAACACTTCAAAACCCAGTAAATAAACTGATCATTTGAAGTTGTATTCTATTCTACTTCTTATTCTATTTTTTAGAATAAAACACTGCTGTATTGTTTCCCCAAGCTTTTTCCTGGCTCAGTGGGAGTTTATGATGGACAAAGAAAGAAGCACTCACCATCAGGCACCTGGACTTCCCTGTAGCGGATCAGCTGGCTTGGGAGGAGGGGTTTAGTGTGTGCATGCTCAATCAGTGTATCCTCCAACATCTGCATCATACTAAGAGCAGACTGCAGACGAAACAGAAAGAGCCAAACAAATGCAGTGAAGGCTGGGGTTAGTTCCAGACACTGCAATACATTAGCATGTATATATTCCTCCCAGACACGAGGAGAACGTGCAAACTGCACACAGAAAGGACCCCGCCTCACCTGGGGATTGAACCCAGGATCTTCTTGCTGTTCAACGTGCTACCCACGTAATCATCATGCCGTCCGAACAAAACCAACTGAATTCCAAAAGTTACTTCATGTAAATGAATGAAAACTGAATGGTGACATTTTGCAATATTTTTTTACTATTTTGCATGATATTCCCCTTTTCTCCCAATTTAGTGAAGTCAATCCACTGCAGAGAACTCTGCCGCATCCAATCTATTTGGCTGTCAACACATTCCATCCGATGTGCGTCCATGCTGCGCTGGATTTGCACGCTTTGAATTTAGAATCTTAGCACTGGTGTAATAGCAACTTATCAAACTGTAACACCAGAGCGCCTGCGTATGAATTTAGGGCCGATTTGCCAGGTTTTCCCAGCTTTAGGTCCTAATCTAGTCATTTCCAATTCCCGATTGTGAATCTACTACCTCTTGCATAACCTTCGATCAGATCACGGACGGCCGATCGCAATCCCCCTCCAACACGTGCGTCCAACCTATATGTGACTGATCAAGGACATTCTTCCTACTAACCTGTTTGGTAATGTTCCCATGCAGGAGGGCTTCGATGTGTAACCGTGACAACAGCTGCGGTATGAAGGCCTTGAGGCGGAGCAGAGTGACATCTGAAATGTAAATGTACACAATCAATCCCTGAGCTATTCAAAAGACATCATCAAGGCCAGGCAGTGCGTGTACATCCTCTGCATGGAATAATTTAGAGCGGCACAAACATACACTGTATAAAATAGCCACTCTAAATTCACACAGTGCCTGACCTAGATTCAGACCCTGACTGGGGTGGCGTGAAATGAGCTATTAATAGAAAAGTGAAAATAAGTTAAAGTAGGCAGACGTGACGAATGACAGACAGCACAGTAAGAACCTGCTCTGGACTAAAGCAGCGATTAGGCCAAGTTTTTCTGCATCTGCATTTATGTGTACGGCAGAGAAAAGTCATTACGACTGAACTATTAAAATCAGCCAGTGATCAGGGGACTAAGTGAGCATGCATTCATCTTACCATCCAGCGCTTCTTTGAGCTCGTCTTTGGTCCAAGCCACCTCGGTCATTAGCAGCCGCAGGTAATACATGGCATGCTGGTGAGGCTGCTCAGCCCGAAAATTATTCAGAGACCTCATATACTGCAAACACAGCAATTAAAAATGAATAAATAAAAAACTGAAAATACACATATTAATGTTTTTTTGATTTAGAAAACTCTTTATTACCATGCAGTGAAATTTGTCCTCTGCATTTTAACCTGATCAGTGCAGTGAACCACACATATACACACTAGTGAACACTAGGGGCAGTAAGCACACGCATGCCAGGAGCGGTGGGCAGCCCTTTGATGGCTCTTTCATGGGAAAGGGCTTTCAAGGGCTTCACTCCATCACTAACCTGATGAGTCCATTTCATTTTCAGAAATCGCTTTATACTAATTTGAGGTTGGGGTGCTTTCACACACACTGGGCCACCATGCGCAAGAAAGAAAATCAGATGTTTATTGTTCGGCACCTAATAATGAGAATTTGAATGCCTTATTATCTGAGGCAGATTGAGGTTGTTGTTTTTGATTCTTAACACCATGACTGCTGCTGTAGCTATTGTCATGGCTGGTATTTCAAGATCCAGAATGGGTCATAGTGGGTTAGTTGTTATTGATTATAAAATAATGCTGTATAGTTTTAATTATACATGTAAATATGTTTTCGTTGTTTTGGCTTATTTAGCATTTATAAGTTTAAGATCCACCCTAGCAGTGTAGAAGTGAAAATTTGAAGCTGTCTGTACTGTAGAGCATTGCTCTGATGGTGTTACATTTTCAGCATTTAGCAGACGCCTTTATCTAAAGGGACCAACATCACAATTACAGTTTACAGTCTGAGCAATGAGTGTTAAGGGCCTTGCTCACGGGCCCAACAGCAAAGTCCTTTGGATACTAGTCCTGTGCCCACATATTATGCTATGACTGACCTGGTGTTCATCTGTTGGCATGTATATAAAATGTAACCTTGGTATGACAAAACACTAAATGAAGTTGAAAACTTTCATTTCTTTCTTTTTTTTGTTTTATGTTTTACGAACTGCTTTATCCTGGTCAGGCTCATGGAGGGAATGAGTTGCTCGGCCAAAACTGGATGAGCTAAAATGTCGTGGTTGTACGAATAGCCATACTATAAAAGCTGAATACCATATAGGGTTGAGTAAATGAGTTCGACTTAAATGGAGGCAGTAGAAACTTCAGGCGTGTGTGTTTGAGTTTAGACTGCTCACCGCTTCCTTGATGATGTCGAAGCGCTTCTCATTGATCTCAAACGCAGCCATTTTCTCAATGATCTTCTTCAGCAGGATGTGCTGTTTGTCACTGTAGCCCTTTACCGAGAGCTGGTACAAAAACAGAGGTATGGGGTAGGTGAGGACAGAAGCAAACGTTTAAGTACAGTGTGTGTGTGTGCGCAGAAGAGTAAAGCAGACACTGCTTAGCACATTCCCAAGAGTTGTAAACTGCAAGTGCTGATCAGAAACTAGCTGCGGTACCTGACAGCCCCTCAGGCTCTGGTCTTTGTGTTCGGTCAAAAACATTCAGCAAAATGTCAAGTGCTCCTTACAGATAACACTCAGAGATGCTCTACTGCATACACACAGCTAAATGTTCTTGGTATGTTGGAAGCTCAGGGATTAGGATTGCAGGTATTGTGTTAACGCTCTCAAGTTCATTCCAGAAAAAAGTTAATGTAAGAAAAAGCTTAGATTTATAAAGAATTCTATACTGCTGAAATCTGACATCCAACTATCTCAAACCACCTTTTAGAGCTGCACTGATATTGGATCTAATTTAATAGCGATCACCTTGTTAGCAGGGGCTGACTGTTTTAATTTCCTTGAGGCTTAAAATGGGGGGGGACTAAAGCTAAACTAAATTCCTAATGCCAGTGTATGCATATAAGTGTATAACCCAATAGAGAGAGGGAAAAAACTATTTTAGAAAAGAAATCATGAACAAGCTGCCACCCATGAACCTTCACTACATTTATTTTTGAGGTTAAAAAAAACCTTTGAATCGCCAACTTCAAATATGTAACCAATAATCAAAATGCAGAACACATTGTTTTGGACATGTCACCGAGACCAGAAGCTTCAGATAACTGAGCAGTGAATGATCATGGGGGTGAGGTACTTACATACATCCCATAGACTGTATTTTGAAGGTCATAGTTCAAGCCAGCTAGCTCAGCTGCATAGGCATACTCGTTCAGGGAGTCTTTAAGCAGCTCAAGGTACAGATAGGCCATGTTACAGTGTAACGGATCGACGTAAGCAAACGGGCTGAAAAGATAAAGAGAGCGAGATCAAGTCACATGATGAATCAGAATTTCTCTGAGCAAATTCCATCAGTTTGGTAACTGCATTGACTGAAAATGCTCCTGAAGATTAAGGTGCATGAAAGGGAAAACCAGGTAGGTGCATTTGATTAATGTACTGGATCAATGATCAGAAAGCAATTGGTTCAAACTCCAACCACTTGAGCAAGATCATTCAACTGCTTGGATTTTATTTAGCCAGAAGGATACATTTAAATTTTCAGCATTTAGCAGGCGCTTTTATCCAAAGGTGCTTATAGTTACAGTATACCGTCTGAGAAATGAGGGTTAAAGGCCTCGCTCAAGGGCCCAACAGCAGCAACATGGCAGTGGATATTACCAGTCCCGTACCTTAACCACCAGGCTATAGCAGGTGAGCCGGGAGTTGGAGATCTCAGCAATAGTGAACGGCACTATACTAGTGCCATAGACCAAAGCAATTATTTTCACATGCCAAACCATAAATAAAATGAGAAGTAATAAGAAAAATAAGAAGAAATAAGAACGATGAAACAAACTGAACATACATCCTACCTAAAGAATTCAAAGTTCAGACAAGCCTTGGGCAGAAAGAATTTGTCATCCTGCTTGAACCACACTTTACTCATCGCTGTGTCCTAAAGGAAAATAAATTCTAATGGATTAACATGGTAACTTCAGTTATTACTTGTATATGAAGTCTCAATTTTACTGAAAAGGCTCAGAAAAGTCTTCAGTCACAATAATAATGATTTCTAAATTTTAAAAACAAGCATCGAAACTTGAATACCTTTATCAAATTGGGATATGATGGCGAGTCCTTCTCGAGAGGGTAGATTTCAAAGTTAGTGGGGATGAATTCATTCTTCATAGGGAGTTTAAATTTGCCATTCAGGTCTGCGCTTTGCCATTTCTGCAACAGAGAAATGAACTAAATAAACATGCAATAGTATTCAAGGTGGTTTCATGATCTCAGTTTATTAAAAACTATTCTGGAAACCAGGGCTGTATAGTTACACTTAAACTTTAAAAACTTTTAGTTAACTTTTTTATATTTCGATTGTATAATGAAATGCACAAATATGAATGAGATGTGTGTGCATAGAACGGGGTTCGAATCTCAAAAGAATGATCAAACAGCCTAGCCTGGCAGAGTGCTCTCGGGGCTGGTCCCAGACTCCAGTGAAAATATGAATGATCACTATGGTCACAAGACAGGAGCAGCAAAAGAAAAGTAATAAATACATAAATCAAATGTTATATGTTGATGGTTAAGTGCTACTAACAACAATTTGGTAGCATTTGTAAACTAGCTTCACTAAAATTATATCTTTAATAGATTCAACAAAATGACCCACACCATTAAACCTGTTAAACATCAGTTTATAGACACTTGCTTCACCAGCTCAGCACAACTCATCATTACAAGAATAATAAACCAGGTTAGTTTAGTCCAAGTGATGCTGTTAAAATTATAACATAAAAGCCACTCACCTTAATGGCCTCTTCAGATATAGATTCCTGCTTGTACTGTGTCCCGTACCACTCTTCACTCTTATCAGTTTGTCCTTCAAATGACTTGGAGACCACAGCAACCCTGAAGAGGAACGAGAATAGCCCAGCATCAATACCTGTGCTCCAATCAACCCCTCTAATTTTACACTCTGCCACTTTTGATCTCTCACAGGTACCCAGGGGAGACCATGCTGCACAATAACAGTGTAAGAAAATCAGCACTATAGTAAAGAGCTTTCAGAATCAGGATGATTGCATTAAATGTGGAAAGCTTGAGTTTCCAGCCAGCCTGGGTGCAGCAGGACCAGGATCATGGATCTGGAAAGAAATTCCACTGGGCATGCTCTGATCATATTCTGAAAACAACTAGATCTAAAACAGTCAAGTAAATCCAACTTCTATTAATGTTATAATGGTGATTCAACTATTCAATCTTAACTTGGCTGATGACAAGAAATGAGAGGAAAGCTGCTTCTAAACCTGAACAGTCGTTTCCCATAATTTATAGTCACTTTAAATAAAACTCTGACCCTTCTTTACCACAGAAATGATTTAACAACCACCAAGTAACCCATCTGCTCCTCCGAAGCTCCAACTATGGACCTCAATCACTATTTTCAGCCAACATGAGCACCCTCACATAGAACCCAAGCAGCTTCCAGGTGTCATGGCACTGAATCTGTTTCCTTGTGTTATTAAGACATAGGTAACCATCTCATCATCCTTCCAAGTGGATTTTCAGAACTGGCCTATCACCAGTCTATGTCCTCTAGACCAGGGGTTCTCAACTGGTCTCAGCTCGGGACCCACATTTTCTCATGGTCATTAAGTCGTGACCCATTTTCATAGAA
>JAYDZG010000039.1:27044008-27057824 GCA_034509265.1 Microcambeva bendego
AAAAAAAAATTGCAATTAATTATGGAGAAATAATTTATTGATAAGTTTACATAATTATGAGATAAGATAAAAAGAAATGTAGCTGTCTTTACAAATATCTACATAGAATATCATTCAACCCCAACCTCAGTATTCAGAAGAACTTGAAACACGTTTGCATTGAAACACGTTTCCATCAGCGCTTACAAGCTTCTGAAATGTCTATACGTTCTCTATTTTTGCATTAATTTCCTGCAGTAGTTTGTAGCTCAAACATTTTGGATTTGGGATTAAAATCTGGAGACTAAGAAGACCACTCCATGAAACTGACTTTAGAGATTTTTTGCGAAATTGAGATATGTATTTTTGCACCAATTATCATCTTATCATTGTTTTAATAATAATACACATATTTTCACTCTTCACTATTGTTTTGTATAGAACAACTGGTATGGGGTTTCAATTAATTTGCTGCAAGAGTTTTTCATAAATGATGTATAAATCTTAATAAATTCTTTAAGTACACATAGCCAAAACAAAATTTGACAAATCAGTTAATACATCAGTCTAAATAAAGTTGGTTTAGCCTTGAAACTAATGTATATGAGTTAACGTTTTAACATTGCTTTACATAAAGCAATTCTTACAATTCTTTTAACCAATTCTTTTATCATATCTTTCAGTTTTTGTTTTTCTCTTTTACTAGCCATAGAACCATCAACACTTCCTGCACTGTTAACTATTTTGTGGTGTTATTTCTGTGGTGTTAGAACCTGTTGAATAGAATGAAACCCCATTGCGCTTTCTGAACTGCTGAAACTGAATAACTGAGTTGCTGAGAAACGCCACTGAATGCTGCGGACATCCAATCTAGGTTGCCAGAAACTGTAAATTCCCCAGTTCCGACGACCAGACACCCAGCAGGGCAAATTCAGTTTTGTTTACAGCAGTTGTTTCAGCATGCAGTATCCAGTTAGTATTTTATTTAGAGGAATAACTGAATAAGGTTAGCTTTTATATCTTTATTCTTGCTTTCTCAAATCCCAAACTTTGATAAACTGTTTTATACCACTTCGTTATCCTTTGTAACTAACACGGCCAAGATTTTGCAAGTATTATACTATCATATAATTCTCACCATTCTCAACAGTCAGAGTCTTTATTATTGTCATTTCAGCTACATACAGGCACATATTTAAACAAAACAATGTTTCTCCAGGACCACGGTGCAACAAAGAACTAAAAGTGACTGGAGATGTTGGTCAGTACATGGTACTGAGTAAATGATACATGAGGTTGAAATATATTCTACAGTTATCAGCATAGAGGTTTTTTTTTATTTTTAGCAGCAAGAGTACAGTGCGAAAATGCAAAAACTTGTGCAAATTGCAGTCTTGTACCAAAGTAATACAGTCACAGTGGTACAACACTGTTGTTGTGTGTGTGTTGGAGTCCCATCATCTGTCTGTGTGTCAGGGTCCATCATGTGTGTGTGTGTGTGTGTATGTGTGAGTTTGTCAGAGTTCATCATGTGTTTGGGTGTGTCATAGTCGTTGCGTGCGTGTGTGTGTGTTTGTGTGTGTGGAGCCCATATGTTGGTTTGATGATAGCTGGTTTAATTTAAATTAAGAAAGGTTGTATGCTGTATTTCAGTATGGTCTGATGGCTCATTTCAGTGGTATTTCTTGTTTGTTTATTGTACTTTGAACAATATACATAAGAACATCAGATGCAACAGTATCTAGGTTGGCAAAAATGTAGGATTTCAAAGGCTGGAAAACACTGGATAGAAGCATTTGATATCAGACTGTTCAGTCCTAGTACAAAACAGACAAACAATAAACAGTATTTCATTTCATTGGGTTTTATTACAGTTCATGAAAATCTGATTTCCTTAGTCAGCAGTCTATCCAGCAATGCTGATTCAGGCCGGACTGGTTACCATTTAATAAAAGGGAAGGAATGTTACCTGTGTGAGATGAGAGTAGAACAACCAGCTCTTCCAGTTTTTCTGCTGGTTCAGATGCCTCAAAGACATGATATATGTACAGTAGAATGATGTAATATATCCAAAATGTTTCGTTTGTAACTGTACTCCTGTCAAGTGACTCAAGTTTACTGAATAAACTGAATAATATAAACTTCCAAAACCATTTACTATAGTGCTAAAGTATGAAGCAATGTGCATTATACACTATCTGGAAAGATAGAAACCTACAGTTTAAAAATGCCACAAGGTCCAAAATTTCTGGAAGTATGCTCAGTACAAAGAACTACTAACCCAAATGATGCCGGTTCAAACATCCCCATTGCCAGGTTGCTGCTGTTGGGCCCTTGAGCAAGGCCCTTAACCTCCATTGATCAGACTGTATACTGTAATGTATGGTAAGTTGCTTTGATAAAGTCGTCTGCTAAATGCTGACCATGTAAATACTAAGCATTATTTAATTTGTACACTGCAAAAAACGAATTTCCTGAAAATATATGATAGAAATGTCTTAGTTTTTGCAAATTATTATTTAGGGACATTTGTACAAAACGTAATAAACTAAATAAATAAACTAGCAGATGCTTTTAGACTCGTTATTTTTTTGAAGTAATCTATTCTGTATGGAAAATTTAACCATCTGTAAGTAAGGTTTAACTATGGTGCTATGCTGTATCCACTTAAAATATACCAGATAAAAAAATATCCATGCAGTAACTTAAATGAAAATTGATATTTCGTACTTGCTTTAATTATACTGGTTAAGTTCACTTCATTATGCCATTTAAATTGTTCAATGACTCCACAGCTGAGGACTATTTACATAAATCTAACAGATGGTCAGCACTGATGCCTCACACCAAGAAGGTCGTGGGTTTGAAGGTCGTGGGTTTGATTCCCAGAAGGAGCGGTTCTTTCTCCTTACATCTATAGGGAAAATGTTTGCAGAATCGTTACACTTTTATAGACATATTTAAGATTAATCTTTCAATCTGGCAACCTTGCAAATCTGGTGTCTGAGAGTCGCTAAAGTTCTACTAAAGTATGTGAGGAAATGCGGACCTGTGGGGGAGAGAGAGGAGTAGGAGTACCTATAGGAGGAGGGAGCAGGAGGAGGAGGAGGAGGAGATGAAACCTTATATAGTGCGGACTGTGAAGGTAACGCACTGTGGTGATGTGCGCCAGAATTCACCACTTCTAAAGATAACTTCAGTCACTTCAGTCCGCATTACCGAATCTGCGCGTCAGAAGCTTCTGCGTTTGCGCCAAACCTGATTAAAGTTGCTACAGCAGAGAGCCGCTTGTTGTGATTGTCCCGGGAACGATGCGTTCTAATCTGCAAACTTCGTTTTTTATTGATTTTTTTGTGCAAAAGCTGTTTGAGTGATATTTGCATGTCGCTTTATCATCCGGTTTTTTTTATTAAACTATTTTATTATTTGCTCTGCGCGCGCTGGTTCTAAAGCCTAAAGAGGAACCTGTTCTGGAATAACGGCATATAATCAGGTAGGATTCGGTTTGTTCAAGTGAAGCTTAACAGATTCTCTTGGCATACAATGCATTTAACAATTAATGTATTCTGTCGTTATAATTAAACAAATACATCTTTACTGCTCGGTGCGCTTTATTCTGCCACCCACTACTTTGACAAATAGATTTAGTAAATGCGCCATAATGTCTTAACATAATGCTGTAAGTTCTTAAAATGATCTGCAGCTGTGCAGCTTTAGTACTGACTGGATCTGTGATTGAGACTACCAAAAATTTTTTTTGTATGCCACTTAAACACAAACTTCTTTGGTTCGTGCATGTGAATGAACAATCAAATGAACGAATAGTTGAATGTCAATTATGGATGGATTTGCAATTTCCAAACATTGTAAAAATATTAATTTGTGCTTTTATCACTGCACTGCATGCTCCATGAACACTGGACATTTTACCGTTAGTGATTGAACTATTAGTTTAGATCATCCCAAGTACAAGCAGAGTGAACCTGTAACCACCCACATGCACATAAAACGGCATGAACCGGGCGCACTGGTAGAATATATGTATATTAATATCTGTAGTTTATTGGACTAGACAAAACAGCACAACGTGTTAAAATACAATCTTTTTCATTATAGATGCTTCAATGGAACTACCAGGAGCTGTAACGGATTTTCTCCAGCTGTCCAGATGGAACATTTCCCTCTCTTGTCTGGTCATTTATCTCTCCATCCACTTGCTGTTCGGACTTGTGCGCCACTGGCGCGCTCAGACTATCCCGGGTCCGTTTCCGTGGCCGATCGTCGGGAACGCGCCTCAGTTAGGAAGCAATCCTCACGTCTACTTTAGCCGCCTGGTGCGCCAATACGGGAACGTCTTTCAGATCAAGCTCGGTAACCGGGCCGTCGTGGTCCTGAACGGAGACGCCATAGTGCAGGCTCTGGTCAAGAAGGGGGTAGATTTTGCCGGAAGACCTGATTTTACTTCGTTTAGCTTCGTATCGGGCGGACGCAGCATGGCTTTCGGGAACTACAACGAGTGGTGGAAGGTGCACCGACGGGTGGCGCAGGCCACCGTGCGCAAGTTTACCACCGGCAACAGCAAACGCGCAGTCGAGGATCACGTCGTCAGCGAGGTGCGGGAACTGATCACGCTTTTTGTGGACAAGACCCGAAAGCACGGTTCCTTTGAGCCTCATCGGTACCTCGTACTGTCCACGGCCAACATCTTCAGCGCGGTGTGCTTTGGGAAGCGTTACTCGTACGACGACAACGAGTTTCAGCAGGTGGTTGGTCGCAACGACCAATTCTCAAGGACGGTGGGGGCCGGGAGTATCGTGGACGTCATGCCCTGGCTTCAGTACTTTCCCAACCCAATCAAGACGCTCTTCGGACAGTTCAAGGAGCTTAACGAAGAGTTCTACGACTTCATTGTGACCAAGGTGGTGGAACACAGAAAAACCATTGACACCAGCTCTGTGCGTGATATGACCGATGCACTGATTGACACGCTGGACCGTGGCATGACCGGACCTTCAGGGGTCCACCTGGATGGAAAGTTTGTGCCACCCACAATCGGGGACATATTCGGGGCCAGTCAGGACACCATCTCGACCTTCCTACAGTGGGTTGTTACAGTACTAGTCAGGTAAGCCAAAAGAAAAGAAGAACACAACAGTAGGGTTGTGGATCTCCTGAGGATCTACCTCACTTCAAACATTTGGCACTTTTTGAAACAAAAATTGATATTACGGTTACATTTTCGGCATTAAACAGAAACTTGTATCCAAAGCAACTTGCAATTAAAACTGAACAATTTTTTAAGGGTTAAGGGCCTCAGGGACCCAACAGTGGCAACCTAGTGGTAGTGGGACTTGAATTTAAGGTGCCTAGTTAATGCTAGTCCAGTAGCTTATCACATGATCTAACACTGTCCCTGTCCCTATTATTCAATAGTATTAAACAGTTTTTATTATTAGATCAGTTTGGATCTTATCTAATATTTCAAACTGACTGGTGAAACCAGATCTTAAGAAGAATCTGTTCCCTTAATTCAGTCCAACAATCAGTCCAAAATGATTAGTATTAAGACATAAATAAAACAGATTATCAACGTGATGCCAAGAACCAGGAGAATGTTGTGTAATAGTTTAGTGGTTCCAAAAGCTGATCCATCATGTTCAATGGCCTGATTGTAAATTACCATGTAGCTTCATAGGGCAACACTTATTTTAACCTACTGCTGATTTAAAAGATTGTAAATAAGAACTAATATGCTTCCTTCCTGTACTTTAGGGATTTCCTAGTACTTGCCTGTATGTGCTCGGATTTGCTGTTCTAAATTGCCTCCTAAATGTGAACAGTTGAGTGAGTAATTATGATTGTGTGATGCTGTGATGAACTGGCACACTGCCCAGGGTGTATTCCAGCCCTGGATGGTGCTTTGAGATAGGATAGGTACTAAACATGACCAGGAAAGTTATGAATAAAACTTAATTTCTTCATTTTTAGTAAACCCTACCTGTGCTTCACTGTCTTTGAATTGCACAAAAACATTGGGATTTCTCATAGACAGGAGTTCTAAACTCTTATTTTTTTTATTGTAATTCTAATTTGATTGTAACTGGTTTTCTTCTTATGTTAAACCAGGTTAAACTTGTACAGTTAAATTAATACATACTATGTATGTAATATTTTACTCATTCAAGTACCAGATTGTTCTGGGCCACCCAGCTGATTCCATCCATGCAAAACACTTGCAAGAATAAATTGTTCTGTTAAACTTTAATCCAAATGCCCACAAGTATAGTTAGTACAGGATCATAAATTAAAAACATGTGAAAAAACAAGTGTGCAAAAAGTTGCTAAATAAAAGTAGTTAAAGAAATAAAGAGGAAAGTGTGATGTGATTTGCTTAAGATAGGGGTCTCTTCAGCAGAGCATTTCATTGTTTCATGTCTGTGTTTAGCTGTGGAGCACTTGTCAGTGCGTGCCAAGCACATTACATAATCAGCAGTGGTGCTGCCAGGTGTTGTCTGCAGTATAAATAGGAGGAGCGGGAGCCTTCCCAAATAACGTTAGCAACACCACTGAAATCACAGGTTGCAGATTATACTTAACAGAGAAGCACACCCAAGTGACACACTTCCAAAAAAAATCACTTCCACAGAACAGAATGACTATGAAGATGTAAAAAAACTAAAAAGCATAATTGATCATTTAGACATATACAGGATAGATATTTCGGTCAAACATTCAGCCTACAAGTTGGGTTTTTCAAAATGTTACTGTATATTCAAAGTACTAGTAAAATTATTACAAATTATTGCCATTTGAAGTATATTTTTGAAGTCCCTGAAAATATAATGCTGTAATAGGCTTATAATTCATGTGCTTATGATTATTTTTATTTTACATTTCTTAATAAAACCATGCAATAGGACCCTCTTGCTAGGCTCACTACGGGCCACCCAACCCTCACCCAACCTGTTGAGTAGCACTGCTGTATGTGACATGTTTATGAAATTTGTCTGCATTTATTTAAATGTTTCCCTGATAGCTGCTCAAACTACGACTTATAAATAAATAGTGAAGTTCTTAATAATAGCATAGTGTACCTACTAACCTAGACTGGTTTATCTCATATTATAGGTATCCAGACATTCAAAAGAAGCTTCAGGAAGAGGTGGACAAAGTAGTGGACAGGAGCCGTCTGCCCTCTATCGACGACCAGCCGAAGCTCCCCTATGTAATGGCCTTCATCTATGAGGTTATGCGGTTCACCAGTTTCATCCCTCTGACTATCCCCCACTCTACAACCACCGACACATCAATCAATGGATTCCCCCTTTCCAAAGGAACTGTGGTTTTTATCAACCAGTGGTCTCTGAACCATGACCCAGTCAAGTGGGATCAGCCTGATATCTTTAAACCACTGCGCTTCCTGGATGAAAATGGGGCATTAAATAAAGACATGGCCAGCGACGTGCTGATCTTCTCAATTGGAAAACGACGGTGTATTGGGGAGCAGCTATCCAAAATGCAGCTTTTCCTCTTTACAGTGCTGATCGCACATCAGTGTAACTTTACTGTTAAAGAGCCACCCACTCTGGAGTACATGTATGGGCTCACCTTAAAGCCGAAACCATTCTGTGTGGCAGTGACTATGCGTGACAATTTCAATTTGGAGAAAAACCTGGTCTGACCACATCTTCATGCACAGGAGGGGAATTACGGGACTATGAACTGGAGCTCATCCTGAAACTGAAAACACACCTCGTTTTAGAACTTTTTTTTTTTAAAAAAGAAAAAACACTGAAACACTTTAAATGAACACTTATAAAAATGAAGGTGACTTACTTTATCATGAACAATGAAGTAAATCTTAATGCTTTCAGGTCAAAACTACTGTATGTTTATATCAATATATTAATATATATTTTTAAACTATACTATACTAACTATATGACATCATCATGTCATACACTTAACGACTGAATAAACGTTAGTGCACTGATACTGTAGAGTGGAAAAGCGAAGCCCAGATCACTGCTGTGTGTTTGCATAAGCTAAATAAATTGACAAATATTTTAACTTTTTTTTTTTATAATATTTGACAGTATACAGTAATTAACTTTTAAATGTCTATATCAAATGGTAAAATATTTATCACCAATAAACAAATAATCTTACAAAATTATTTGGTTGATTTAAAAGCGGGCATATACATAACTTACTCTTTTTGGAACTTTTGCCATGGCTTATTTAAAATCAGACCGTTTAGTCTGAACTAGTTTAGATGTTTGGAGTTCAGCCAGGGGGGGTTCGGTTTGTGGTCATGGTTAAATTTTGTATCAAAATGTTTTCAAGCTTGAAGTCTTTATTAGAGATGACTGTCTACTTTCTTTAAACATGGCCTGGCAGGTTCGTGAACTATGCTGATTTACTACCAGTTTATATTACTAACCTTTACTAAACATCGAGTTTTATGACATTTTGAATATATTTCAAATGAAAATGATTTTATTTAATACATTTTATTGTTGTAATTTTTTTTATTAGTTATGTTGTTCTTAACCTAATACAAGTTTATATTTGGATGACCATTTATATCCAGATAATTGTGTATAGCACACATAGTAAACATAAGATTATGTTTGAATTCAATATGATTATTATCGACATAATTTCTACTGAAATGTATTACCTGAATTGAACGCTCTGTATGTTGTCTGGTTATATGAGACATTATGACATTTAATAACTTTCCTTTCAGAATAAAAATATATTATTTCATATACAAAGTGCAGACTGAGTTTGTGAATTTGGGCAGTGTCAGGATAACAATTCCATTCACTGTGATGAAAAAAGGGAAATTTAGGATAGACCTTTCCCTGTGCTACGGCTTATCTCGTTCCCACAGTACATCCTGTTCTTGATCAGCAGGAGACTTCCAGCTAGACGGCCAGTCCTGAGTGCGTGACAACTCTAGATAGAGCCAGCTGATTACTGATACACTAACACCCATGTCCCACTGTGACCCAGCAATCTAAAAAAAGAGCAAAAAGATCAGATCTACCAGATCAGAGATCGCTGACCGTGTGAGGTGATAACAGCTTTTGACGTTGGTAGCGAATGAACCTCACATGGCAGTGGCTTATAAAACACATTTCCTTCTTTTATTATCAAGTAACCTGATCACATACATGCTACTTAAACTAATCAACACAATATTCAAGTGTTGCACAAGAACTGCGACTAACCTCTGTCAAAATATCCAGACAACAGAGGCACACATGGAGACGTTGTTGTGATGACCTCTTCTGTTTTGATTTTTTAATTTCAATGTCATGTTATAGACTTACATCCATGACAGGAAACGATCACTCATTACTCAAGATTCATCAGTACACATCAGCTTTTGGACTGGCCAGACTCAGAGTTACATCTCTGACCTTCTCTGTCCCCATTTCATTTCACCTCATGAGCTCTGGGCCCCTTAAATTAGTCACTCTTAGACATTCTACGTTATCGGATGAGGTTCGAGGGTGACCGGGCCTTTTCCATAGCTGCCCCAAAACTATGGAACAGTGGCAACCTGACAGTGCTAGGGCCTAAAGGAGCCTTCAGAATATTAGTCCAGTACCTCAATCACTCAGCTATCACCATCTTAATAGTGTCTTTGTGTTAAAATTGATAACCAACCTGATACAATATACAGATTTTAAATCATCTCAGGTAGTATACAACAAACAGGAACATAATAAAACAGGAAATGCATGAAATCATTTTATTGTCTATTCAAACAAAACAGTTTAATATTATTTTGTACACGTTCTACAATTCCTACACTATTTTATATTCAATAAACATAATTTATGTAATAATAACACAAAAGTCGCCCTAATTCTCCCTATTGTCTAAATTATTACGTGCAGATGAAGAAGAACATGAACAACTAAGATCTTTGGTAAATCTCAAACAAAATGTGTACAACAAACAAAATAATGCCTATAAACAAATGTAGACACAAAATTAAAAACAAAACGATAAAACAAATGTACATTATGAACTACAAATGTTAACACCCTAATTCCTAAAGAGAAGTGACAGATTTATTAATATCATTACATTATTCATAGTATTTTCGGTTCACCAAACCATATATTTACATTACATTGTCATTTAGTGGAAGTTAAAAGCCAAAGGGTCTGTATACAGTCCAAGCAACTGAGGGTTAACGGTCTTGCTCGAGGGCCCAGCGGGGCAACCTAGCTGATTGCTCCTTCTTACTAGTCTAATGCAATATAAATGTAAATAAATCCGAATCTTTAAGAATGCTGCCAGTTACTACCATTTCAGACGAGCAGGAAAAAGATTAGATGATGTAAGCTATTGTACAGGGGCAGGAACCACAAAAGAAGAAAGCTATCTGAGGGACAGAACTTGATAACTTTCATACGTCTGACATTCTTCAGTAGAGAAGCATGCTACCACGGTCAATCAAAAAATGCCAGACATGTCAGCAATGACTGCTATTTGAAATATACCCAACATGACCAAAAATGTGTTTTAGATAAAAAAAATAATAACACGAATTGACTTCCACCGCTAAAAGTAAAGCAACATTTCACCATAGTTTTCCCACCAATTAATTTGATTTTTTGTTATTTTTTTGTTATATTTGAGTGTTAACTGGTAAGTGTTAAAAGGTGTGCTTTACAGGGCTCTAGCCTGTAAGGATTGTCTCATGTAACACTCTTCATTAGGCTTTTGATGAATAGTTTCTCAGTTACAGTATTTACATTGTTGTTGTATGCTGTCTGGAACCCAGCAGAGAGTGTTGCACCAATTGACAGTCAGCACTTGGGGTCTGGCTAAATAACTAAATCCAATTCATACCAGGGGTTTCCATGAACCTTTAGCTTCTTCATATAAAAAATGAAACACTGCATATATAGTGACGACTTGTTAACCGTAACACTTACATAAACGTTTCACTGAAGCCATTTAGACTGTGATGTGACCGGTTACAATACATTGACATCATACTACTTTTATGAATCATTAACTGTTAGTGAGTATAACGGTACTGAATTTAAACACAAGCACATCGATCCTCTCGGACAAAAGAAACAGGAAACACCAGCACATTTTGGCTCAGTAGTCGGTTTGTTTAAACAATGCTACTGATATGAGTACAAGTGGGGACACCGAAAAAGCTTTACATGACTATATAAATAAAAGTGTGTGCCAAGGTCAAGACAGGATGTGGTCATCTAAAACTAATGGAAAGCAAAATGTCTGGGGGAAAAAAAAGAGTGAGAACTGTTAGATAAGCAGATTTGAACTTGCTCAAAAGAATTATGCAGAGAGAGAAGAAAGAGAGAAGAAAGGTGATTGGTGCTCATTGGAAGTACATTAGAAAATAATAATAATATATTAACACAGTAATTATACCAAAGTTACGATTTATGTTTAGATTTTCCCTTGGATTTATTTGTAGTACCAAACTGCTCACATTACAGTGCATTATGAAAACCCAAATCAGCTGATTTGATCATGTTTTTTAAATACTTTAAGAAATAAGTTGTGGAGTCAATTAAAAAAAATGAAATCAAGTCAAGTTTTTCTTTTGGTATTTGCTAACAAATACTTATTGCCATACTCATTAACATTCGTATTATTTTACAATAATAAGAGTAAAAACCCCTCATAAATATACACCGTAGCTTCATAAATTATGAGGTATGGTATCCTGAGATTATATTATCCAACATGTTTTAGATTTAGAAAACTCTTCTCATCACTGTGCAGTGAAATTTGTCCTCTGCATTTTAACCCAATCCTTGCAGTGAAACACACATATACACACCAGTGAACACAAGGGGGCAGTGAGCACACGTGCCCGGAGCGGTGGGCAGACCTAGCCACGGCACCCGGGGAGTAGTTAGAGGTTGGGTGCCTTGCTCAAGGGCATTTCAGTCGTGACTAGTCGGTTCTGGGAATCGAACCAGCAACCTTCTGATCACAAGCCCTTAGTCTTCTAACCACCAGGGCATGGTTGCCTCTATTTTCTAACACTATATGAATAGAAGACAGAAATCACTGTTCATTTATCCTTCATGTTCAGTAAATGCTTTATCCTGGTCAGCTAATCCAATAAAAAAGATCATACATTCATACACATGTAATCCCTATTTCACAGATGTGTTGCATGTTCTGCATGTTTGTGGGTAGAATAATGTCAGTGCACCCACAGAAAACCCATTTGGACACAGGAGGAATGTGCTAAAAATCTTCACACAGTGATCAGAGATGAGGACTGAACCCAAGTCCTTGGACCCACTTTTGCTGAGAAAGACCCAATCTAACAACTGGCCACCCTGTTGATTTGTTTCTGTTTTACATTAAGTCAATTTACATAGTGAATGTGGGTGTGCATATTAACTTGATTTAAAATAATTCACAATCTCACTTTAAATGTTAACTTATTTTCTTAAATATGAGAAATTCTGTTACATCTGTTTTACAGTATTAGTGTTACACTTGCAGTAAACTCTGCAGTCTCTGCAGTCCATGTATAAAACAAAAGGCAGTTTTTGAGACAACTCTAAAGTGTTACAATGTAAAATATTTAAGTTATAGCTAAAATAACATATTAAAGTGTATAGTACGTGTATGTCACAGTATTACAGCATTTCAGATCAAATTGCAGTCGTTCTTAAGGTTCTGGAATTATCTGATGAGAACAAAATAATTTAAAAAACAGTCATAGGGTCAAAACCCATAAGATCACAACATCATTTTATCTGTTGATTCTCAGCTTCTGGGTGCAAACAGACTAAAGTGAAGCGAGAAGAGAGTGCATCTCATTCTGTGCCTCCATATCCTGTAACATAATATAGAAAAACAAAAGTTTTTGACTTAAAGTACATTATCTAAGTGAACATTTTATTATAATAGACAGCTGCCTATGTAGACAGTAAGTACTGATGTGTACAACTCACCTCTGTAGTGACTGTATTCATAGCAGCTGCAGAATCACACATCTTCTTTGACTGGCTTCTCTGACCAAGTTCTTTGTAACACTAATATAAATAACACAATTATAGGGAGTTTAATCAAACTAACACATCAGCATTGGTTATTGAGGCACTGTAACAACTGAAACATAACTTCACAAACTGAGTAAACATTCTTTGACTGACTGGTTCTAAGTGAGGGCAGGGCGGTTTAGTGATTAAGGTACAGAACTTGTAATTGAAAGGTTGCAGGTTCAAGCCACATGACTGCAAAACTGTCACTGTTGGGCTCCTGAGCAAAAAAAAGCTAATTTTCATTCGTGAACGTCATTCTGGATGAAACATATTTTGTATTAAATCCTTCAGTAAAGAAGAAAAAGCTAATAAGTTACCTTGGCTAAAAACACATAGTTGGACTTGGAGTACCTGGGACAAATCTCTTCTGCCTGTGAACATCAACACAAAAAAGGGATGTAACAATCCAGTATGGATAAAATCACATAGCTGCTGATTTGGGCTAACACAAAGTATCATGATCCTGTAGTAAGCATTGTTAAGAAGCTAATTAAACTCCATGATCTTGAGTTCAATACTGGTTGCAGTGTTCAGATTCAGTTGATTTTGATAGAAGGATCAAAGATGGTCTAACTCAACTTTTCCAGAAATGATGCATGTACAGATAAGCCAAAATATTGTACTATTTAGTAATACTGTGCATATATCAATTTTCACTGTGCTTCCACAGCCATAAAATCTTTGGATTTGTACTGTCTGTACCTGTGTAAAATTAATGGGGGGGGGGGGGGGGGGGGGGGGGGGGGGGGGGGGGGGGGGGG
>JAYDZG010000039.1:27062909-27078263 GCA_034509265.1 Microcambeva bendego
TGTAAAATTAATTAACCCCCCCCCCCCCAAAAAAAAAAAAAAAAAAAAAAAAAAAAAATTAACACTTGACAGCCACTGTTTCTGCTTATTTATTAATATTCACAAGCTACTATAGAACTTACACAACAATGTCATAATAAATATTAACAAGATGAAAATTAAGAAGTAGAATGATGTTATTTTTCCTTTAAATTGTAGGACAGTGGGTAGCAGGTCCTGGGTTCGATCCAGGTAGGTTTGTCCCGGTCCTTTCTGTGTGGAGTTTGCATGTTCTCCCAGTGTCTACTTGGGTTTCCTCCGGGTGCTCTGGTTTCCTCCCACAGTCCAAAACATGCAGTGAGGCTAATTGGAGACACTGAATTGTCCTGTAGGTACCCTGCCATTAGGATGCATAAACGAGTGAACTGTAGTGCCGATCCCTAGCCCAGAAAAATAGGGGGATTTGGCAGGAAGGCCGTTGGGCATAAATCCTAGGCCAAATCAATAATGCGGATCTGCTGTGGTGACGCATTATTGCATTTTGCATGAAAATGTTTCAGGTTATTATTCTGTTTAATCCCAATGAAGTTTCAACCAATTGTTTAAATACATATGTTAAAACCTATTGTTTTAAAAATACATGTTTAAACCTATTGTTGAAATAATACCAATGTTTGACTCTATTGTTTTAATAATACATGTTTAAACCTATTGTACAACGTAACAGTTGTTTCTTCTGTGCACATGACATTATAACCTATTCAACTGTGATATTGAACAATAAATTTTCATCCATTTAATTAAATTCATTTAATCACCTTATTACTAACAATCTTACCTAGTTAAAGAAATCATTTGAAATTGGTTTCTGGTGTGGTGCCTTTATCCCTGAGATACAATAAAGTAGTGGAACAATAATGTAGAATATACTGGCTTTTTGCAACACTTCGAACAAGCTAAAACAGCCAAATGGCTAATTTCTACTCCCTGAGGATTTTGTGTATTTAATGAGTTTAAAAACAATCAATCATGCTTGCACGCCACAAACCTCCACCCTCCCATCATCATAAATAACAACCTTGTCCAAATTCACACCGATTTCCCCATGGCACGAAAGAGAAGCGCTGCTAAGTGGGATCTCTCCTAAAATTACACTCGGAATTTTCACCCTGATGTTTTCATCAGTCAATCAAACAACCATCATCTAGTCATTATGACATTATGTTTGTACAACACACAGCAAGATCATAGATCAAGTACAAAGCTAAATCTAATGCTGAGCTTCATGGATGGATGTAGCTAAATAGGATCCGCTTTGTTGCCGAAAGGAATCTGCTTCTTCAGCCAAGTCTTACAAAGGATCTTCTCATTCAGACTGAGTCTTAAAACTAATCTTCTCATTCAGCTTGCTCTTAAACAAACTCAGTCGCTGGTATACGTGTGAACTGGGAAGCTTAGCCTAACTGGAATAGATTATGAATGGAGCCCAAAGCACAGGGTTAATGATCATGCTGCTTCTTTTCAGATTTTTACCCTGAACCTGTTTTTTGGGTACTCAGCTTTGTTTTTGTAGCTGACGTCTGTCAGGGAATGTTCACAGGATGTGTTTGTTAGAAAGTAAGACAACCATTGGCCCCTAGGCAAGGTGCAACAAGTTACAACACACGCCACTTAAATAAAAATTGATGGGTAAGATACACAAAATGGGGAAGAGGCATGCAAGTGTATGTCTTAGCCAGAAGTAATTTATTTCTTTATATAAACAAGTGAAATGTGGGAACAGCAATTATGCCGTTTTAAAATCCTGAGGTTTTGGTTGTAACTGGGTGCAGGAGTTAATTAGGGGCCAGTCTTACACCTTACTGAACCTCTGTGACCTCAGTGCAAACAGTGAGAAGGTCTTTAAGGTCAACAGTGGGCTGTGATACATATCGTCTAGGTTAGCTTCACTCTTTAAAGGTCTTTAGATGCTAAAGCAGTGATAAATATCCACCGCTCATGCCAGCACCTCGATCAGACAGTAGGCGTCACTGCTGTAGCAAGGAGACTTCCAAGCCACACAAAGGTAGTGTAACATGTTTACAGAGAGACAAAGAGTTTACTGAAGATTTATTCAATGCACAGTGTATACATAAAGATAATTATGCATTTAGAGGGTTGATGATTGACCCACCTTCAGAAAGTTCTGTAGGGCATCCTGGATAGTTGCACTTGGAGGTTCTCCAAATAGTGTTGCAGCAATTTTCCTTTCAATCCAAGTACACTGTGCCACCTGCACTCAAAAGCCCGTACAGGTGCAAACACATTTACACAAGCAAATTTTCAGGCAACCACTACCCCGATCAAATAAAATAATTTATGTATTAGCTGTTAGCCCTTATAAAGCAACCAGCATATTAGCGCATGCACCTCATTTTAAAGTAGTCTGGAGTATCATCTGGAAATACCCCATGTTTCAACATTACTTACATAAGACCTTTAAGGTTTTAGTTGGACAATTACTGATATTCAATCACAATAAATAAGTCATAGCCTGGTGGTTAGAGAACTGGGCTTGGGCTCAGCAGGTTGCCGGTTTGATTCCCAGAGCTGACAGGACACGACTGAAGTGCCCGTGAGCAAGGCACCTAACCTCTAACTGCTCCCGTGGCTAGGGCTGTCCACTGCTCTAGACATGTTTGCTCACTGCCCCCTAGTGTTTACTGGTGTATGTGTATGTGTGTATCAGTGCACGGCTTGGGTTAAAATGTGGAGGACAATTTCACTGCACAGTGATGCAAAGCGTATTTTAAATCATTTTTTTTTATTCTTAATCTGATCTGCCATAAAAACCAAAATATCAGTTCTTCCTCTTGGGCAATTTCCTCCTGTGACCTAATGGAGGGCAGTTGCCATATCCAAACAGTGCAGGATAGGCCATAGCCATGAAATGTTATAATGATTAAATTGATGGGTTCTTACAGCAGTGTAATAGCCAAAGACCAAGGAACAGACCTGTATGTCTCTATACTACATCACATCACATTTGGTTTGGACTTTAGAACCTCCATTCTGTGCTAACTGTTGTTTCTTACCTGCTTACAACATTTTACAACAGCTGAATGACAGACTCTACTTGACTTTAGACTACGAGGCACATCTGAAGCACCAACATGGCTAAGAATATCTAATGCACAAAACAGCATAGTGCTAATACTCAAGTTATATTAAACATCTATAAAAACAACTTAAAGTTTTTCCGTCTTTGATATTTCATTAATTTCCCCTAAAAAACTCAAACTGAAACTTTCACTCCTTTGTGTATCTTGATCTACAAATAGAAATTAATCAAAGCCAAATTCACAACATAATAGTCTGCAAAAATCAAAGAGTCTGAATCCACTGTACACGAATCACCTAAAGCTTGTTGGTTTCAATTACATATCAAATAACAAGACTGACAATCTAGCCCCACAGAGTTATTTTCCTGGTGGATGGTGATCAGTTGATAACTAAGCTGCTTGTAGTCTAGGCAGCATGAAAATAAGATCAAATGTATTGACACATACTTGGTGTACACTAAAGCTTAATAACATTAAAGTCTACTGTATTTTATTGCTGCACAAGAATAATTCACCCACCGCAATAAAGAATATTAAATGACTCTCAAACAATGATTTAGGGATCACATTCAAAGCAACAAACAGAGCCTGGTCAGAAAACATATTGGTGATGGTGAAGAAATACAAAGCTGAGAGGGAACCATCAGAACAATGAAGACATGAATAAAGTGGCTTTACCACCACACTTACAGCATAGCACCAGCGGCCAAGCAGATAGTAGGACAGCGGATCCTGAGGCTTCAGTTCGATAGCTTTATCCAGATGATCCTGAGAATTAAATATTAAACAGATACAATTATGATGTATTATTATTTTGCTCCAAACATTTCTCTTGCCAGTCCGTCTTAAGCATTATTTTACAGTGTTCTATAATAATTCTTATTTGAGAAGTATTAAGCCTAAAAGCTGCTCGCATTTCTTGAACTTACCTTGAAAAGATAACCATTTTTTATCTTATTCTGGATAGATTCATACTCTGTCAAAAGTCCACAGAGTATAGCATACCTAATAACACAAAAAGGAGGAGTCTTAGTATGTCTATTACTGTACATTTTGCAAGACTACAAATTGTAGAACAGAATGGCCAAATACTATCAATATGATTACTGTACAAGGATATTTTAAAACTTCCTTTCTGTGAGGCCACTGTACCATCCACAAACCACTGTAGCCTAGTGGTTAGGGTACAGGACTAGTAGTCCAAAGGTTGCAGGGTCAAACCTCACCATTGCCACCGCTGCTGTTGGGCCCTTGAGCAAGGCCTTTAACCCTCATTGCTCAGACTGTAACTGTAACTAATGTAAGTCGCTTTGGATAAAGGCGTCTGCTTAATGCTGAAAATCTAAATGTAATGTCATGATGTGGGGAGTGTCATTGTGTAGATTGACACTTCATGTAAATATGTTTTTTTCCTGGGCAGCATAGTTGCATGGAATATAATGCTGCACAGATTTACCTAAGTTTGATTTCTGCCTCACACTGCTATCACCAAGGATCCTGTCATGCCAGTATGATGTGTCGAGCATGTTGAGGGACAGTAGTCAGTTGTTTTGAGGGTGTATGTGCATGCACATGCTTGAGCACTGTGTTTAGAGAGGGAGGTATGACATGATCAAAGCTTCTCTATCCGAGCAATGTTAATCCTGCTGGTAGTCCCACGCAAACATTACATTGTGATTACAAACACTTTTAAACACAGGATCACGAGATTATAATCAGGGGATGTTCTAAAGTATCATGGGCAGAGAGGATGAGGGTGACATTGAGGACTGAGTCTATAAATATTGGGGGGTGTGTTCATTGTGTCAGCTCACGACTTTGATGGTAAAGGGTAAGTTAGGGCGCTGGAGATCAGAATTCGGCTCTGAAAGGTTTTAAGTCTTTAGTTGGCACACACGACACTGGGATAAATCTCTCTGGTGAAAGTTTATAAATGGCTGAAGGTTCAGAGTACCTAGAACAGTGGTCTTTTTGCCAGGGTAAAGAAGAAACCCAACGTGCTTAATTTTAGAAACAAATGTCAGCAGAATCAGAAGTGATCTGATAATCACTAAAGCCACAATAACACAGGTCAGTCTATGATCAGGTAAACTTATGGTACCATTTGAAAGATAGAAGCATTGTCAGAACATTTAACTAAGGTTGGTGCTTGTTACAAATACAAAAATGTTTTATACTTGTTGTAGTGAGACAAAAAAACTCATATCCAGGGTTGTACATATCTCTCATTTCTTCCTGTGATGATGGATTCTAATAGCAGTGTAATAGATGATGAACAAGGACAGATTTGTGGGCCTTTTGCCCTTACAGAGAGACTTAATGAGATTAGTCATTAAAACAGATTGTGGTTCGTTGTTGGCAATGATCTTTCACACCTCTGCTAAGATGTCTCCTAAACCGGTCACCCTTTCATCTTTCAGAAGTGCATTTATCCTTCTGGAGTGGTATTATGTGGCCCTGCAGAACTGTCCCTCTAGTTTTGGGGCCTAAAGATGGTGAGCCATAATGATGAGCTTGTACACGTAGGAGGAAATGCACACTGAATAAACTTGCGAAGGGTAATTTTGTTTTCACTTTTCTTCATTTGGTGGTCTATGATGTGCTCATGCTGAACAAGAGTACATAGTTTTCATGTTCTGGCAATGCCTGATGGGGTGTGTGCTGACCGAAAGCTGCCTGAGCCAATAGCAACACATCTAACGATGGTGTGAATGAATCAGAGGTTTGGCACAGCATAGGAATCTGGGGTTTTCCTCTACAGGATCTTAGAAGGTTTAACACTCGTGTCATCAATGAATTTATTTATGTGAAATGTTGGAGATAGCTGTGGTTTCGAGGAATTTTATATGTATATTATATCATATTAATTATACTCACTTTAAATAAATCATTTATTCATATAGTACATACAGTCTCTACAAATAAAGTTAAGTAATAAATATTGGCCTTATACTGGGAACTAATTTTGCTAGTTTTCCACTGTTTAAACATTATTTTGTGGTTGTGTTAGGTACATTTATAATTTTATAAGCTATTTTCCCCAGCGGATCATTATTCCTTTATTGATCTGGCATTGGAAATCCTCCCTATTTGTCCAGGCTTGGAACTGGCACTTACAATGCACTGGTTTAAGCATCCTTGTGGCCATGTACCAAAAGGACAAATCAGTGTCTCCAATTAACTTGGCTGCATGTTTTGGACTGTGGTTGGTTCAATGTCCATGCCAGCACCCCTATAGAACCCATGAAGATAAGCACTTAAAATAAAATAAAATACAAAATCCATTCACAAATTAGATGTTGGGTTATTATTATTCATAAAGCCATCAGTTACAGAAAGCCATGCAACAAGTAGGTGCTACAGCAAAGGTTTTTTTTGTTGTTAATCTGCAAGTAAAAACTTGTGGAACCACAAATCGTTTTGAGACAAGTTTAACACAATGAGCGGTTAGACTAATGATAAAGAAAGTAAAACAGTAGTCACTTACAGGCAATTGCAGAAAAACCTTAAAGCAATTAACTATGGGTTAAAGTTATTGGAAAAAAAGACCCCTTTCACATTAATTTAGCCTGCCATGTTTAAGCAAAGAAGGGCAACATACAGAATAATCTCAACATACACACCATAAATTATTGACTTTGAGTTAGGAGAAGAATTTAATCTTTTGGGCTTATAAACAAAATCTGTACAAGTTAATCTTAACAAAAAGCTAAATAATTCGAGGCTGATTTCTAAATTAAAAGAAAATCTAAAAGAGCTTGACACAAAGCCCTTCAAATTATGAAGGATTGGGTGCTTGGTGGGTGCAGTGCTGCAATATGCAAGCCCACCAACATGGAGAACTTCATGCCTCAACTTTCAATCTTAGCAGTGCTATGGAGCTGCCTCTGAAGAAAATGCAACCTCTATTGCAGGTATAGAGGGGAGGGACAGTCAAATGTGCCTGCTAGAGAGCTTATAGTTGACCGGTAGCAGAGCTGAGACTCAAACTTGGAAAGTTCAGAATCACATAACTAGTGTGCTAGTAAAATAACCTCCTACATCACCTGGGTACTGCATAACTGCATGTGTCAAATGTCTTTACATTACATTTAAAAAAAGAGTTAAAAGAATTCTATCAAATGAGCATTGTAGTAGAGGATCAGTTCATTTAAAGATCTTTGCCATGCAACAAAATTTACCACTGACATGTTTATTTTTCTGAGAAACCTAATACTGTACTGTACAATAATGACACCAGTGATGAAATGACAACACATGGCTGCATTCGTATCCATTTCTCATGCGCACTGTTAGTACAACTTTTCTGCAGGTTTATAATCCCCAATATGTCTATCATTAGGGTGTCAAATTCATCTGTAGCCTCTTAATCTTTACGTTTACTGGGAAATATTACTGTCAATTGTTCAACAGTGAAACTTGAGATACGCGATGACTTTATGTGACCCAAACGTTCACAGTCTCGATTCATAAATTTTGGTGTGCTGTGAATGCTCATGTCAAGACTTGAGTGGAATTCGAGATTAAGAATGAAGGATTCAGGGCTCTGCAGATACAGATACCAGTCTCTTGTTCTATTGTATTATAGAGAGACACAGAGCGAGATGTTTTGGGGAAGAAGTGATGAGAGAGAAGTACCAGTTAGAACAAGGGAGTGAGAGAGAAAGTAACAAATAATGTTCATGGGAATTCTCCAGTGCCAAGTAACAGGTAGTTCTACCTGCACCAAAGGTATAATTTGGAAAAATTAAAGTCTACTGACCTTATTTAACCTAATAAACTTGTATACATGCATATAAAGAGATTAGTCATAACATCAACTGTAAATACAAGGACTACTGTTTGATAATTGCCGTATTTACTGAAGGAGTTTTGGTTTTGTTAAGTCATTGTGTTTATCAAACACTGTGTACCATGTTTCAGGTTTACGTTAACAAGGTATAATACAAGTCTAACCTCCATGATAACACAAGTACCCTTGCCCTCAATTTATATGCATTTGAAAAAGAATTGTACAAGTGTCTACTAGTCTTTGGAAAATGGTGCCAGGTAGCAAAGTGATTTAGAAGATTGTTCTAACTCAAGTTATTTTTTAATTACAGAAAATAATCTCTTGTGTTCTTTTTGTTGAAGAAGCTTTGGCAAATGAGGGCACTGGAGAAAGCCGTCTCACGTGCGCAGCCAACAATTGCAAAGTAATGACAGCAAGTGTGACACTTTTTATTTAAATTAGTGCAGACATGGAGAGCACACAATGTCTGTGACTGGATTACATTAGAACAGATTTAACCACTTACCACTGATGACTTTCAGCACACGTGGGGTACAATAAAACAGCTTGTTCTCCAGCTTGCTTTCCTAAAATAATAAACAAACTAAATTAACTGAAAATATTAACATTAAATTACCTACAAGTTTAACTGATCTAAACTAATGGTTTACAAAACTATAAATTGTGATACTAGAGGATTAAATACACTCCCGTGGTCCATTTAACTATTCACTGAGATAAGACCTTTTTATATTCTTAGATAAGATATTTCCTTCAGTGATTGGTTATTTCTATGGACTTGAAAGGTGACCTAACCTAAAATTTTGTTTATTGCACATACAGGTGCTGGTCATAAAATTCGGATATCATGAAAAAGTTGATTTATTTCAGTAATTCCATTCCAAAAGTGAAACTTTTTAATATATAATATTCATTTAGTATATAATATTCATTCATTACATACAGACTGGTATATTTCAAATGTTATTTTCTTTTAATTTTGATGATTATAACTGACAACTAATGAAAATCCCAAATTCAGTGTCTCAGAAAATTACTTAGCTTTATAGCTTTATTACTTAAGACAAATACATGAGCATGTACAGCATTCAGTATTAAGTTGGGGCTCCTTTGGCCTGGATTACTGCAGCAATGGGGCGTGGCATGGAGCTGATCAGTCTGTGGCACTGCTCAGGTGTTATGAGAGCCCAGGTTGCTCTGATAGTGGCCTTAAGATCTTCTGAATTGTTGGGTCTGGCTTATCACATCTTCCTCTTCACAATAAGGTCAGGCGAGTTTGCTGGCCAATAAAGAACAGGGACACCATGGTCCTTAAACCAGCTTTGGCACTGTGTGCAGGTGCCAAGTCCTCTTGGAAAATGAAATCTGCATCTCCATAAAGATGGTCAGCAGCAGGAAGCATGAAGTCTTCTAAAACTTCCTGGTAGATGGCTGTGTTGACCTTGGACCTCAGAAAACACAATGGACCAACCCCAGCAGATAACATGGCACCCAAAACCATCACTGACTGTTGAAACTTTACACTGGACCTCAAGCAACATCGATTCTGCGCCTCTCCTCTTTTCTCTGGGACCTTGATTTTCAAAGAAAATGCAAATTTTACTTTCATCAGAGAACATAACTTTGGACCACTCAGCAGCAGTTCAGTCCTTAGCCCAGACAAGGTGCTTCTGACTCTGTCTCTTCTTCAAGCTTGCTGTTGAAGCAGCAGTCCACTCTTTGTGAATCTCCCCCACATTTTTGACTGGGTTTTGCTTCAATATTGAACCTTTTCACAAAAACGTAATATTGAATTTGGAATTTTTATTAGTTGTCAGTTATAATCATCCAAATTTAAAGAAATAAACATTTGAAATATGTTGAAATATAACATTCAAGTTTCCCTTTTTGAATGGAATTACTGAAAAAAAATCAACTTTTTCATGATATTCTAATTTTATGACCAGCACCTGTAGTGTCATAATTCAGCTCTGAGGCCGACACTTAAGATTCAGTCCTAAACTTCACTAAAAGTAACTTTTAAGTGCATATTTAAGCAAAGATGTTTTTTTACTTATAAGTTGACTCTTCTCATAGAAGTAATTCTAAGAAACTTGATTAATATGGCCCTTAACTAAATAACTAAACAATTTGCTAAATGCAGTCAAATGTACAACACTGGTTATATAAAATATATTCATCATGGTGTGTGTGCAGATTGGGTCTCTTCATATTACATAAACTTTGTGTACGATTTTGATATTAGTAAAAAAGAAATTGAACAATCTGCGATGGACTGGCACACCATCTAGGGTGTTACTGTGTGCCTTGTGCTCGTTAAAGAGCTGGAATAGGCTCCAGCATCCCTACCCGACCCTTTTGTATATCTATATTAACTATAAGTTCCAGAGTTCATCAATGGGTTTCTAAAATGACATAAAATGTGCTTTTTTTTTACCTTTTTCAGCATATTTCTTCTTTTCCTGTAAATCTTCAGAGAGATCGTGAGCATCAGCATAGGCTCTGGTTAACCTCCAGAGGTACTGATAATTTTGATCAAACTGGTTAAAAATGAAAATAAACAAACAAAAAGCAAGTATTTTAATGTATGAGCAATCAATATGGCAGATATGACAATTTTGGAAATGTTAAAGGTGTCTCTATGATTATTAAAGTACTCAACAATGTTCTAACCAGCTGCTCCTCAGGACTGACATTGCTACAGTAGTAACTTTTTTCTCATGAAGGATTTATGCAAAACAAAAGGGAAAAGCCATTACAAAAGCCGCTCATCAAGGAAACTAAGCACTCCTAAAATAAAGGTGTTAAACCCTGCTGCATTGTTTCTGTTGTGGACAAACCGTGTATTTCTAATTCACCTGACTTTAATGACTTTGAAGTGGGGAGGAAACTGAAGCACCCGGAGGAATCCAACACAGACAGACAAAGAGCATCAAAGTCTAAAAATAAAGGACCCAGACCACTCCAACCTGGGAATCAAACCCATGCTGTGGGGTGACCGTGTAAGTCAAGTCAATTTTATTTGTATAGCGCTTTTTACAATAGATATTGTCACAAAGCAGCTTTACAGAGTTTAGGAAAGCCAAGGGCGACCGTGGCAAGGAAAAACTCCCTAAAAATACAGGAAGAAACCTTGGAGGAACCAGACTCAGCAGGGGCCCATCCTTCTTGGGTGGACTGGAGGATATTTTAGTTAACAATATTTAAACAGTTCAACAGTGTACCAGTTTTAATCACTAAAATTACACAGTAGATATAGCTACACTGACATTATTTTTAGATTTCTCTTATGTTTTCAGAAAGCCCATTAAAAATCTCAGATCTTTGTTGGAGAGGGCAGTTTGTGTTTTAATAATTCAGTTACAGAATTCATGGCAATCTCAAGACAGACTTGACCTTAAACACTGGAAGACTTTTATTGTTTTCTTAGGTATCTGTTACTAAGTTTGCTAAGTGCCTGTACTAGTATTGTAAACCAAAGCCAACCAGACTAAGATCTTGAATAAGATGCCTGTGGAGTTTCATTTTCAAATCAAATGGAATCAAATATTATTAATCCAAAAAATACAAGTGCTGGTAAAATTCACCTCCTCCTTTTTCTCCATCAAAGCAGAGAGACCTTCCTTCTTTTCAGCTCCATTAGATTTATGTAGCTCATCTGCTCTCTGCAACAGAACAGCAAGTTCATCCACCGGTTCTTGAACTTTGTGACCTTCATCACTGTCTCCCTCCTCCTCAGAGTCTGTCAGTGCGGTGATATACCTTAAACATGAGCAAAAACCAATCGTAAACAAAGACATATTGTGATTCAGATCTTTTATGTTGCATGACAAAACGGGATGATGGGTCACATAATCCGCTGCAGTTCTGAATAGAATTATATTGCCTTTTGGCCATTGATAAAATCCCACATTACAGCTAAATTGGTTAGTGATGCTACTGCTTAGACCATATGATAACATAAGTAAAATAATGACTGTTTACTTGTTTTGGCTATTACTAATTAGTACGGTTTAAAGTATTTATTTTTCGACAAAATGAGTGATTCAGAGAAGAAGGCAGCAGCTCATACTGGCAATAAATCTTGATAGATGCACACTGATTTAAATGGCCAATGTTCTCTGTCTTTTACACATAAAACCCAGAAGAAGGTCATTTTTATTGAAAAACATTTAAATAGCTTCATCCGTTATTAAAAATAACCAAACATGATCGTTTCCCTTCCTTCTGTTACTCGTCACTCAATTTTACGTGAATAATAAGAGTGTTGGGTTTTTTCCAATTCAGTTTCTTACTGTCACTCATGTTCCTTCAGGTTTGTCTGTGTGGAACCCTGCTAGGTTTCCTTTCATTTGTTTTTTAGAACATCTTGAAAGGAAAGGTACTCAAGTTAGATGAGAATTAGAGAAACAGCAAACCCAAATTATTTTCTTAGAAAGATTCTGCAGATGAAGATGAGTTTTCATGCAAACTGTACACGCAAAATATCCACAATGTTTATTTAGATATCAGAGCATGGCAGTTGTTTTAGGTGGCAGATGTTTTAAGCATTGACATGTTATAACTCA
This sequence comes from Microcambeva bendego, assembly GCA_034509265.1. Classification (NCBI taxonomy): domain Eukaryota; kingdom Metazoa; phylum Chordata; class Actinopteri; order Siluriformes; family Trichomycteridae; genus Microcambeva; species Microcambeva bendego. Next base: position 27,075,350 of record JAYDZG010000039.1, read on the forward strand.
CACTAGATTACTTTTTTGCAGGAACATTGCAAGACTTGTTTGTTTCTGTCACAGGGAGGCACGCAAACCTGCATAAATGTTTTACAGCCTTTAAAAAAAGGTTCAAATCAGTGGATGTAAATGTGTAAGAAGTAGCATTAATAACAGGCTCAGGTACAAATAAAAGACTGAAGGCATGAAAAGTGAAAACATAAAAGGGATTCATTAAGTGTTGGCAGGGGCAACATTTACGTCATTTGTGGTTCTATAGGGATGTGTTGGAACGAGCTGTTCAAACAGGCACATATATAACATACATGCTTAAAACTTGATTGATAGCCCACCCCGAAGGCCTTGCATAATTCAAAACATTACTCCTTTACGCTCCAGGGGCCAATAAATAATTAAAAAAAATAATGAGTACATAAATAAACAAATGCTACTGTCGGATGAAAACTCTTGATCAATGGCTAATGCTACAATCAATTAGGATGTGTCATTTACCCTATGAATACATCCTTTCTTTATTAACCCTGTGTTGCCCCATTGTTGTGTGGGTAAAAGAAAGTTACTCTCATTCTTACTCATTAACTCACTTTCTTAACTGCTTATCCAGCAGGTGGGTGTATAACAAGCTAATCTGTAAATCTCTGAAGAGAGTTTGTTTTAAAGTCAGATAAACTAGAGGACCGGTCTGTATGAAAGCTGAATAAAGGTTTTATAGTGCTCACACAATGATCGCTTTTCACCAACTCTGGTTCTGATGCTAACGAGCCTTTCTAGCACTTTAGCATGTATTGAAATGGCATTCACGATTTTTAGCTTTCAAAGCAGTGTTTGTGACAGGACATTGAAAAGACTTTGTCAGGCTTTTGACCTTTTATTTATTCACTCACACTCTCCCTTAATCAACTCATTCATCAGCAAACCTTTTTTTTAATCCAAACTGTTGTTTGCTTTCTCAATGCTAAGGCATCAGCACATTCCTTCTTTGCATCCCATGATACACTACAGTAAAAAGAAAAAATCCTTTCTGTCGATTACCCACTGCTGTTTATAAAGGTTGAAAAACGCTGATGGCACATTTCACATACAAATTAAATGCTAACTTATTGGGTTCGTTTTAGGTGCGCTTGAAAAGGTGAGGCTGTGAAAGGGACAAAACTGGCCCAGCATTTGTAACTGATTTGTGTGTAGTAGAGAATGGTTTAGTCTGCCTGGAGAAGTACAAACAGTTCTTTAAGAAGCACAGCTTGCTCCTTGAAAGCCATTCAGAGTCTAAGTTCAAACCACCTTTCAATAGCAGGAAGCCACATCATATTACTTAGGACTATAAAAGCAAAAACAAAAAAACAACCCTCAACACCTGCATCTTTCAGCAATTCGTCTTCTGCCTAATATTTTACCAGTTCTCAGAAGTGACATCACCTGCAGTGTCCTGAAGAGATTGTGGATCGAAAACAACGCACACACATGCACATTTATATTACAGTTGAGTGCTCTGGTCTTTCTAACTCATTACTACTTGGAGATACTTGGAGATAAGAGACGGGTATCAGTAATTTAGATTATTTTTTTTTAGCAGGAGTCCCCGATATTTGCATATATTTCCCATCCAATTCCAACAGTCAGAAGTCTCTTTTAACTGAAATACTTTGAATGCCCAAAAGTGTGAGGCCGCCCAAGAATGGGTGTGACTTACATTTTCAGCATTTAGCAGACGCCCTTATACAAAGTGACTTACAGTACATTTACAGTATACAGTCTGAGCAATGATGGTTGAGGGCTTCGCTCAAGGGCCCAACAGCAGCAAACTGGCAGTGGGGAGATTTGATCCAGCATACTTTGGATTACTAGTCCTGTACCCTAACCATGGACACACAATTTTAAATAATGAGCAATAATTTGGAGTTACTACTCACTTCTTTTTACTCAGAGTCTTCTAAGGAGACTTTTACATGGTTTTGGAGTGCATCTCAAGGAATTTGTTAATCACAGCTGTCAGCACTAGTTAAGCATGCAAAAGCTAATAATGACATGCAACTGGATTTAAATTTTCGAATAGCAATTGTTGAAAAGATGTGATTTAAAAACATTTGCTAACCAGCTTATTGACCAGCTAACATTCAAGCTTGAACACCTCTGAAAACATGATAAGTGTTTTCACACCATTTTCATTGCCTGCTTGAATTTTAACTCTAAGCCTACATAAACATTTCAAAGCCTGGCACGAATAATAAATGTTTCAGACACAATTATAAGATGTCCCAAAGCAACAAAAGCCAGTTGTGACGTACATACTCGGCACAGTGAAAAGAATTACAAGTTTATACATGATGCTGTAAATGATAGGTTGTGACAGCTCATCAGCTCCCTCAAGCATTGAAGGATTTGTACACTTACAGGAACACAACAGGAAGAAAATGTTCCTGCACTACCAACCATCAAACTGCAGCCTCCAGACAACAGGTCCTGTTCTGTAGGCATGGGTAATAAACATTGGATTCAAAAAGTAGTCAGACCCCTTGACCTTTTGCATGCACGTTGTGAGTTTAATTGTATATACATGTAATTGACAAGTTTGACAGATTGATACTTAATAATCCATATTTACAAAAATATGCTCTTGTTAGTGGCCCTCTAAATGAACATATCAATAGACATTTCAAGTAGACATTTCCTTGAGATGTGTCCAGACCTCCAGATCCTTTGATTTATACCGCATTGCCAGGAAAAAACTGAAATCTGTAGCTTTTGTGGGGTGTTTCCAGTCTGCAGGCTGATATTTTTCAAATGTTTATTTCTTTTAATTTTGATTATTATATTTTTTAGAAATGTTGGCCAACTGAAAAGTATGGACATGAAAAGTATGAGCATGTACAGCACTCAGTATTTAGTTGGGGCTCCTTTGGCCTGGATTACTGCAGCAATGCGG
>JAYDZG010000039.1:27234864-27247399 GCA_034509265.1 Microcambeva bendego
TTACATTCATGTTGGTCACAACAAAACATTGTGTTAACTCAAAATCAATATATAAATAAAATTGTATCCTGTTTCATGGTGCCAGTATAAATATCATGTAAAATTCTGTCTACATTTTTACATGCTGTTGCTCAACAGTGAAACATTCAAGAGATTCTATTCATTCAGGAGAGAAAAAAAACATTTTGTTTGCCCTGTCGAAGTCAAAACTGTAGTAAAATCAAGTACAAAACTAGATTTGGTTTTATTTAATTGATATGCTACATGTAAACATGCCACATCATATTTAACTAGATATGAGACTAGCTAAGAAATGCTAAGCAAAGCAAAGTGGTGCCCTGTATACTCTGGTATAGTTTACTCACAAATATGAGACTTTAAAGTGTTGGTTTATACAAACCTACTCTAAAATCCCACTAAACCAGAAGGCTCAAGACTAAAGGTTTATTTTCTTTTTTTAGGTATTTTAATAAAATAGCAAGGCAAATTATATTGTTCTATGTGGACAGTTTTGCAGAAGAGTACTAATATGAAATATTTGGAGAACTGAAGTATATTATTAAGGTGCAAAATTGTACCATTATAACAGTCCCTGTTAGTTTTAATTGCTTTAATAATTTCTTGACATACATGTACTGTTTAAAAAAAGGTTAACTATTTTAGACATGTGGACTGCATGGGTTTGATTTCCTGGTTTACTGAGCTAGGGTCCTTTCTGTAGGGCATTTGCATGTTTATCCTGTCTGGGTTTCCTTTGACTGAACATGTCTGTAAGGTTTAGTTTCACCCAATAACTCAGATCCACTCCGACTAGGATAAGGAAGTACAACAACGGGTAACATAGGATTCTGTTTAGTCCAGTTACATGCTTTTTACTAAATATTTTAAACTTAATTACATCCATATTTTTCTGTATATAATATAAATTTCACTATATGATAGAAATCTACTTGGTCAATATTTTATAAAATATTTAAAACTAATGATTTCTGTATATTAACATGAACTTGCACAACCAGGTTGAATTTTTTTTCTTAAAAGTAATACTGGAATAATTTGATAATGTCTGTATTTACATCCAGACATTTTATCAGTATTGCAGTATTGCTTAATCCAATAACAAATATTGTTCAAAACATGATTGCTTTAATATAATCTACAAATAAATATACTGTACATTTCTTTTTTCCAATTCAGTACCAAATGATTAAAACATTATCAACTTGATAATTTCTTGAAACAAAAGAAAAATCATAGGGAAAGATTTTTTTACCACAGCGTTGCTACATATAGTTTTTGTTCATCTTATGCCTCTTCTTACACATGAAACATCAAAGCACATTGTCATTCTGAAAGCACAGTGGGGTAAAAGTTCTTGTTTAAGAGCTTAGGTGAAACCTGATAACATTTGAAATTGGTGGCACTCAAACTATTTACTTTATTCTCTGGGCTACCACACTAACAGTATACAGCTGTGCAACATCCACTGATTTAAGATTATAAAAGTTTGTTGTCTCTATGTTTTGTGATTTTTGTGTTTTTGTTATTTTAGTTATCAATAAAATATTGATAAACTAAGCGAACACTTAAAACTGCCAACCTTTCCCCGCTGAGTATTAGTTTTTTTCCTGTAGTTTGGATGTTTAACTTTTTAAAATTGTGTTAGATATTCTTGTTTATGTGAAATGTGTTATAAACTGACATTATGACAAACACAAAGCTCAAAAAGATGGTGAAACAAAGGCTTTGGTAGTTGCCAATAAGACACCAATACTGATACCAAAATTTTGTGGACTATTGTGGTCACATAGAGAGGATCGACTACAGGTGAAAAATTGAAGAATACATAGATAATTAAGGGTCATCGTTTGCAGCTAGTATAGCTTTAATCATACTTGGAATGTCGTCATTGAAGTCTTAAACAGGTTTTCAGTAAAAGATGAAGCATTCTTCAAGAAAAAGACTTTCAGAAGAACAATCCTCGATTGCTTTTTAGGAATGCAGGTGGTGGAGGTCTACTTCGCAATATACATTCCAGAACACCCCATGTTTTGTTATAGCAGCCCTATAAGGCTCTCAGCTTCCTAAAGCTCACAGCATACAATTTCTTTTCATACTGATTAATCAGCATGCTCATTCTAATTGCGGTGGAAGTCTGGAGAAGTACCTTTCATGTATATGTCTGACTGTGTCTGTGTGAGCCAGGACTTTTTCCAGCTTCAGTGTTTTACCTCACAGAGGACTTTTATCCACACTCCAGAATCAAGTCAAAAGCCATTCCTGAAGAATGGATTCTGTTAAAGGTGCAAGCAGATGAACTAGATTTATGCCAATTGTCTTGAAAAAAGATGTCCAAAAAATATGGTTAGATGTTCTCATCTTTTAAGCTATATGAGCAGTTTTCATCAGGCAATTTGAGTCTAGACAGACTTAATAACTATCATGATTAAAAATCTTGTTGAATACACAGTTCGGGGGAATAAAATCAAATTTAGTCTACTACAGTGGAGGAGCGAGTACAACAAACTGAAGGATGACGCAAAGCTGCAAATACTTTGCTTTTTTTCCTCTGGCTTTTGTCTTTGCCTGGCTTTTTAGTTATTGTGTTCTGTTGAGAAAGCTTCACAGCTTTATCTGCAGTCTCCTTAATCTGCAGTTCCAGGTGCTTCTGAATAGCCAGGCCAAGTTCCTCAGGGTCTACTGAAGCGCCATACACCTCCCAAGTCATCCCTTCAGCATCCCACTTCACCTCCGTTACTTTAGTTTTCTTGTGTGTCGACGACTTGGTACATCCAGTGTCCACCTCATCTGTCAGACAGACCTCGGGGAAGACATGATGAGACGAACTTTCTGAGTCTGTCTGACTTACCTGCACCCCCATGTCCCTCAGCTCCTTGCAGGACGTCATCGTTCCTGCATCTTTTGTGATTTTACCCTCTGGCTTTGTAGCTTGCAACTGATTTCTAGTTTGGCACAAAGCCCCAGGCCAGATGCAATCCAAGCTGCAGCATTGAGTCAGTCTTTTAGAATCCAGTCTTGTTTCACTGATTGAGGAAATGAGTGGAGGAAGTGCAAGACAGGCTGGTCCTATTTTCTGTCCTATGTAGTCCCCATCTATGCCTGAAGGCCGTAGTATGAGTTGTGCAGGAGCTGGAATAGGCTGAGGGTGACAAAATGCAGCAAATGTGTCTTTGACCACAGCATGGTGACACGGACTGTAGCAGGGAGCCTCCACAACCTTACAGTGTCCTGATACATGAGCGGGAACGGAGGTGATCATCTGAACACAGTTTTGCTGGACTTGGGTGCAAATGTGTCCTGCTCTACAAGAGCTGCTGTCATTACTGCTCTGTGGCTGCATGGTCTGTTCGTGAATTGTGGATTGCATTGGCACATCTTGTTTTTGAGCCAAGTGTATAAGCTCATTGGTTTTACAGATAGAAGAAGTTAGGTCCTTCTCTTTTATTTGCAGATTATGTGTGTGGACAGATTTTTCAGGGAGGTTCTGTTGCCCCAGCTTTCTCTGCATTTCAGGGCTCTCAGTGACAACCAGTGATGACCGATTATTCTTATTATTCAAATAATTCCTTTCCTGGGTACCTGATTTATCAATTGTGTGAAAATCTGCAATATTGGGTGGATTTGGTGTGTGGTCAACAGCTTGGCAGTCAACTCCAGAGACTGTGACTTCCATGCTTGCTTTTTCTTTTACATGGCTACTCTTTTCCTTTGGCTTAATAATGCGATTTACTTGTTCATCAGTACTCTTCGAACATGGAGTAATAATGATAGAGTCAGATAGGACTGTGGATTCTGGTTGGGACAGTTGAAACACAGGGCACCCAGTCTCCTCCATGGAAAACTGAAAGAAGATGGAATGAAATGTGAGTTACCAGTTGGTTTACCAAATGTATGTAAATGATAATACTCATGCAAATGTACTAATGATAGCATCTGAAACATCATACAGGTCCATATCACATTGACTGAGTAGTATATTTGATAGTAAAAGCTCATGCAAAATGCAGCGGAAACAAATTTGCAAATGAACACATGAGCAAAATGCATTCTCCATGTACTATATACATTATATTATTAACTTTATCCTTTATATCATTTTACTATTACATTTCAATTTGTTTTAATATGTTTGACACTTGATTTTAATGTTTATAAATGGTTTTAATTCACTTGTAATTTGCAGTATCAGTTCATCATCATCTCCACAAGTGTAAATCTGAAGTAGTACATGCAAATGATAAAAGGTTTAAATAAAATTGGATTTAATAATCTTAAACATTATTGATAGTCAGGATATATTACACACCAACAACTGCTGCAAAACATGTTTTGAACTGACTGTTCAAAAAATGACGTTCAATTAATTTACTCACAAAAAAACAGAATAACTGACGATGTACCTTACGAGGGTATGTAACTTTACCTTTCGAGTACATTTTGACATCAGAATAATGAAACCTTTAATCATGAAGGCACAGTCTGTATACAGTGGACATTTAAAGATGTTTACACCAAAAGTTATGAATGACATTAAAAATATTTAGTAACTTTTGTCCATATTTGTATAACAAGGGCATTTACTGTACCATAATATAAAAGTGACGTATTTTCAGTACACTTAACACTGTACACTATTTACTGTACACTAAAAATTGTTTCTACAAAAGAACAATGAAAGACGTCCTGACTTGTCCTGGACTTTGTTTTATAAAAGAACATGTACTCAGATTTGATGTTTAAATTATGTTCTTACCTTGACAATATTGTGATAATATAAACATGCAAAATGTACCAAATGTTTAATGAGCAAAGATAAAGTCAGGGCCCACAATTTTACACTGAATATTTAACTATTCAGGTAAAGGCTAAAGTGAAACTGAATGACCATTATCTTTACTAATGTACCATTACAAATTAGCATTTAAATAGGTAGACAGTGGACGTTACCCCCATTGGTTCCGAATAGAGATACTTAAGTTATTTTTAGGTATCTGTACTTTACTTGAGTATTTCTGTCACTTAATCCTTACATTTACTCATTACATTTTAAAGTAAAGTCTGTACACTTTTTACTCACTACATTTCTAACAGACTTGTTACTTAAGTTTTAACTAAATAAATGTATTTATTGGTTTATTTGAATTCTTTCATTAGATTTCTCTTGTGCATTAGTGGGTGGGCGTGTGTACGCATAAATATGAAACTGAATCTCTACCAAATGACTCTTTTCAAACGAATCAGTGGAATCGGATCAGTGCTGTGTGCTTATCTTTGTGAAGATTAATTGGTTTTGCTCACTCAGTTCATCAGTTAAAGAAAGAATCGGTTCATTTGTTATCTTTGGGCGGAATTTCAATCTCTCTCCTGATTGGCTGTAAACACAGTTATATATGGATTTACAAATTCTGGAATTATATAAAACGGCCTTCAAGAAGAAAAACAAGTGGAGTACACAGATCAAGCCAGTTGTATTGAAGTGGCTACATTTAATTTAAGAACACGCTAAATGTTTTGCCAAAGGTCCTGTTTCAATGTGTATTAAATAAGTCTAAATAACATGAGGTGCAATTTAAAAGATTTGTGTTATGTGCTTGTGTAGCTCCAACTTTAAAAAGAGATCCTGTTCACAACACTGAAATTAAAATGAAATACATTTTTAATGACTACATTTTTACTTGAAGTACATTTACGTTGATGAACTTCTATACTTCTTCTTGAGTAAAAATATACACACTTCAACTTTTACATGAGTACCGGTAATTGTTTTACCAGATTACTAGACTTTTACTAGTAATTTACTTTTAATGTTTGTTGTCTTCTATTTGGAAGAATTTATGTGAGTTTGGCACTCATTATTCAACTGTTCTGCAAACCTTCATATAAAATACAATGTATCAGCTGATACTATTGGTATTATTTCTTTCCAATAAGAATCTGCTGAAAGATCAGCTAGTTCACATGAGCCTGCCAGCCCAAAGCTCCTAATTAGAGTTCACTGTTTCAGCCAATTACGCCAACACTTTTTACTAGATAGATACGATGAGAAATCATTTTTGTCTGTGAATGCATAGTGGGGGAAACCAGCTAGTGCCTGTGGAATACTGCTCATGGCAAGTACAAGCTTTATTTTAACAAAAGATCTTGAAATACCTGCAAAGAAACCTCCCCTCTATAGACATGTATACATACATACGTATATTTACAGGTAACTCATATCTTTCAGTGTTTTTTGTGTTGAATTTCCCTGCATGGCACAGTAATAATGAAGCACACTTACCTCTTTGATTAGACTTGTAGGTAACACATGTATTCTCTTTTTCCTTTGCTGCCTTTCCCAGCCCCCACCAGCTCTATATATGTTCCTACTTTCCTTAATGTTGGTATGTGGTCATTCCAGCCTTGGTGAAGGACACTAAAAGAGGACTGTGTTGGTGTCGCTTTTCCAATCCACATCCACAGGTGAAACCCTCCTCCAAATACAATCAGTCACGTTGTCAGTCCCCACCCATCCTGACCTGGAGTCTTCTCCTCCTCTTGTAACGCTTTTCCAGCAATGGGAAAGATGGACGGAGCCTCTCTTGTTTCGTCTGTTTACAAGCATGCACATTCACAGATGCTTAAATCCTAAGCCTGTAGGGAATTCAAGAAGGTGTGTGAGAAAAACAGACAGGAAGAGGGAGGAGGGAGTGTTTGGTGTGTTGTGTAGCGAGAGGGCTGAGCACCGCGGTGAAATGGTCATATGGGTATAAAAGGATATCCTGATCGCTTGATTGTAAACCTCACTGATAGAGAGGTCTGAAATGGCGAGAATTAAATGCTTTCATACTGCAGCAGATTTGGCATTCAGCTCCTTAATCTAAACACGTTACCTCTCAGAATGGGATTCAGTTTCCTCCTGGGCTACCTTTTTCCTCCCCCAAACCTTAACCAGCTCTCCTACCATCACTCCCTCTGTTGCTATGGCAACACCATAGGTCAGAGGCATTACTGATTTCTGGTTTTTATGAAACCACACCAAGAAAACACTCGGTCGACTCGTATTGTTCAGGCATTGACAGAAATCTTTAAGTGTAATAATAATACAGGGTTTCCTGAGAGTAAATAGCAAAATAATGCAGTTGACATTTTACACTTAGACCTTCATTGTACAGACATTAACTCGCAAACACACTACGTGTCTGTTTGAAAACTCTTCCTGAGACATGTTCTAGACATATCATAAACATTTCCAGACATATCATGAACATAGATTTCCTCACCTCTCCACACTGTCTGTATTGAGTTTTGCCATCTTTAAAATGGCCCTCGGTGAAAATAACTGAATGCAATGTATATTATCTTATATTGAGCTTATTTACCACAAACACATTTTATATTCTCTTTTTACCTATCTTGACCCAGGGTGCCAATAATTCAGAAGCTGACAAAATCCATACAGTAAATTAAAGTGAAAATAAAATGTTATGGCAGCAAACACTGTAACTCACACATTTAACAACTCCATGTACATAGTTCACTTTAGACCAACCGGACTGTAGAGTACTGACGCCAGCAGCGCTGACCTACGTCATTTTTTCTTATCTCTACCAGAAGTGCAAATTCACTGCGCCAGCTAAGCATTGATTTGAGATTATGTAGCCTGAAATTATTCTCCTTACCATGATCAAATCGGTTCCTACATCAGAAATCGCTGCCCTTTTAGATCTATATAAGTCAGAACAAACAGGTGAGTTAGGGCCGTTCCATAGGCAACATGACTTCTCTCTGTTTCACCTGAAGCATGGATTTTCCCGGGGCCTTTTCCACATGACTTGGTGCAGCCACACCTACACAGTCATGTGAGTGTTCACATTCCTTATTGCAAAACACAGGTGCCACAGCACTGCCTTAGAAGTAACATTCACTAGTTATAACTCTAAATGTCTGTTGTTTGTAATGCTAATTTAAAAGTAGAATGCCATTACAAGTGTAAGCTCTGAGTTTGTCCTGATCAAATCTGTATTACATTGAGATCCATTGTATTACAATGTATTATGATGTTATGTATCACATAAACATATAGTGTTGCACAGCCTTTCAATCTAAAAAGTAATACTTGGATAATCCTCATCCTCAGACGAGGCCAACTGTGACTGTAAACAAAACTATTTTCACTGGAATAACACTAAGGTACTAATAACTCATAGTAAATCTTCTTCAGTATTTATTTAATAAACTTAATATTATTATATTTTTACTTTAGTTTCATGTTTTACCGCCACTTCATGCTGGTCATAGCCACTATATGGTTCTGGTTTGGCCAGAATCTCTGGGAACAATTCAGTATCACATCCCAGACCGGACCAATCCATTGCCATCCTGACAGCACTTTTTTTTTACTGTAGCCTAGTGGTTAGGGTACAGGACTAGCAATCCGAAGGATGCCAGTTCAACCCTCACCACTGTCAGTTTGTCGCTGTTCGGCCCTGGAGCAAGGCCCTTAAGCCTTATTGCTCAGACTGTAACTGTACTGTAAGTCGCTCTAAATGCTGAAAAATGTAAAATGTATTTTATTGTGCACAGTGCAAAATGTTTGTGCAAACAATAATATCCTACAGGAAGAAGTAAAGTGAAATACAATGCCATGCAGAATCAGTGCTGTACTGATATTCAAAACCAAATAATGAGTAGCAGCCAGAAACATTGACTTTGTATGTAAGCTATAACAAATAAAGCATAAATAATGCATTTTTAAAATTTCCATCTGGTCAATACGATTGTGCAGACAGACTGATGCAAATGCTTCTGCAGATGATTTTATAAATGATGTGGGACAGACATCATCAAACTCTAAAATGACTGGTTTGTTTCTATAGTACACAATGCTTGAAAGACGTGATGTTTATGAACATTTAAACATCCACATAAATCTAATAACTGAGTCAGTGTCATATTTCCACTGTAAATATCTTTTACACTGTTCAGTTGACAGTTTTGTACTGAGAGAACAATGTTAGATTAACGAGCACAGTCACTTCTACTCTTTATATATATTATTCACACAATAAACTCATACAAAATAAACTTGATTTTGGCTTCTGCTCAAGTCAAATGCTTTACACAGACCCTTCTAAACAACATGTCACATATTACACTGGTTTCTGACTAGTCCCTGACATGAGTGCTAGATTTGCTAACAGATGATGATCTGCACAGATTAGGTCAGCAGTTTGCACAAAATTGTCTTACATAGACCAACATGTAGACGGCAAAAAGATGAGATAGTGAAGAAGAATAACCAGTCCTGCTGCTTCAAAATAAAAAAACACACAAACAAGAACATCCATCACTCTTTAGATAAGGTCCTGGTGTTTCTGTTTACACGTACTTTAGAAATTATAGCAATAATGTCAGTAATTCTCAGGGCAAGCAGAACCTTCTTTTGAACAATTCAATAGTTTTCGTTTAACTTTCACTAAAATGTCTTAAATGATCTGTTATTTTATGGTGGCTCACCTCACAGCAAGAAGGTCCTGGGTTCGATCCCCGGGTGGGGCGATCTCGGTCCTTTCTGTGCGGACTTTGCATGTTCTCCTCATGTCTGTGTTGGTTTCCTCCAGGTACTCCGGTTTTCTCCCACAGTCCAAAGACATGCTACCAGGTTAATTGGAGACACTGAATTGGCCTGTAGATACCTGCGAGGGATTGGCGCCCCATCCATGGTGTTACCAAGAGCTGGGATAGGCTCCAGCACCCCTCCTCGACCCTAATTTGGATAATTGGTGATTAAATGAAGTGAACTGGAACTGAACAAAACATATTGTAGTGTAGCTAAAAACCACAATTACAGTTTAGAGAACAGCCCAGTTTCCCATTATTCCACAAGATGTGTCCATATGCTACATTTGGCTAATATTTAGCAAAACACACACAACTACATAGACCGCACACACCTAAGTGACCTTCGAAATAGAATAAATAATCAGATCTAATCATAGCTTATTGCTCCATTATAGAAATCCAAAAAGACAGCTCCCAACCCAATGTGCCAACTACACCCATAAAGATTTTGAAGCACTGCCATTGAAGAAGCGCTTTTCAGTTAATGGTATTATTATGCACAGTTGAGTGTATTTCAATAAAATTTATTTCAGTGAAAGATAAAATATGTATCTTTCTTTGTATGTTTCCAAAATGCATGTATTTAGCTAAAACATGGATTCATGCCATGGTGTGTTTTTCCCTTGCTGTATTTTGGCTAGGAGCAAGAACCACCATTATCCTAATAAAGTGTTAACTCAAAATTATTGTTGCATTTAAAACCTAGGATAGACGCAAGCTAAAACTTTATAAACAAACCAAAATATGGAAGCATTGAATGAATATAGAGAAAATATAATTATGTTACAAAATGTCAGATTATCAACGTGCATGGTTTATTTAATATACAAAAGAACAGATTTACAAAGAACATAGAAATAATGTTTGAAGTGTCTCCATCTAGTGGAAAAATAAAAAGCCACACCTCAACCGAAATGGCCACTGCGGTCTTTTAGGCTAAAGCAGAATTCATTCAGTTAATAACAATAACGTCTAAGGTCTTGATTCTGTATATGTTAAAGGTGAGGCTTAAAGCTTTGAGCTAAATAATGAATGTTATTTTCAGCACTGGTTCTTTTTGGTGGTTTACCATTTAAGGGTTAAAGTTAACCAAATTATTTAACTGGTTACCTTCTGACTACTTGTCCAGTACCTAAACCGGTGAGCAACCCTAGCTCTAACACACTGGTGTACATTTCAAGGTTTACTTGTCCCATCAGTTTTAATAATTGCAGGATTTCATTCTGTGAAAATTCCCAGTTAAACTGGGTATTACTCACAGTATTACTATGAACGTTTATGGTAATTATGCCACTTCACAGTTCTTCACAGTATTTGTTTTTCCTGGGACACTTGATAACTTTAATGCATTGTAAATAAAACTCACAATCACAACCAACTATTTTCATTCACTCCAACAGAACTGATATTTGCATAGAGAAAAAAATATACCAAGTTACCCAGAATATTTTTTATTTAAACCATAGACTGTTTAAATATCAGTTACAACCTTCATACCTTCTCTAGTTATCTCTCTGTACAGCTTGACCTTACATAAAAGGTAAATTCAACTATTTTATCAGGCTGATGAAGCATTATGGTATCAACACAGGGAATGGCTGCTTGTTTTCTATTAATTTACATTGATTTGTTTGTTTGTATTGCTTATACAGTGCCTACAGAAAACCATCAAACCCCATCGAAATGCCTTGTTTTTTCACACTTACTTTTTTCTTTTTACACATTATAATTCTCTCTAGCAGTGACATCTGATGGATTATTAATAATTTGTCATTAAAATAGAATTAGATAGAGCTGGCCTCTGTGGCCTCTGTGGCATGATGGCAAGAAAGAAGCTGTTCTTCAGTGCCATGCTGAGTCTGGTTTGTGCTTTGGAAAAAAATGAACAAAAGGAATTGCTTTTGCCAGGTTCCAGTACAGTAAGATACACAGTGACTTATTCACATGACTATGAACAAATTCTATCAGCATTTTTATATTTTCTTGTACTTGTGGTAAGCTAATCAACATGACACTTGATTAGGATAATCAAAATACCACTATTAAATGTAGTCTGTTGTAATATGAATTTATAATAGTGATATTTGTTGCAAATTAACTATCATTCTCATAAGCAGCACATTATAATAACATTACATGAATCCATTACATTGGACATGCTGATTTATTAACATCAACTATAAAACTGCGTTATTCAAATGAGCAAAACAACACATCGGGTTGCCTTAATCAATATACAATTCAAGAGTTTCTGCTTAGGGGTGCAAAATGCAGGGTGTGATCAATGCCAGTATGCTTCTTTAGCAAAAGTGTATTTAAACTCAAAGTACTCACTGATAAGCTAATTGTGAAAATGCCGTACAGTGGTTCTTTCTTTACCCTTAATCAAGCTACTTTGTTTAAAAGACCTCACCCTGTTCCACACTGAGGTTGCTGATGGGCATACTGTTAATTCCACTAAGTGTGCTTATATTTTGTAGTCCCAAAAATGAGAGATTTTGAACAGGTGGTCTAGCTGGTCTCCGACAGCACAGCCATCACAGTGTCTGCCTGTGAGGCCAGCTTGGTACTGGTGTGATTACAAAGCTTGGACAGACTGTCCTTCAGGTTCAGAGTGTCCATCTGCTCCTTCAGCATCCCTGGCAGAGAGAAACATGCCATTTTAGACACATTATTCAAGACAGGCTTAACGAGATTGTGGGTGTAAATATAATCTTAGAAATGTAGCCATGTGAAAACTAGAAAATATAAATTGAAAACTTGTAAGAATCTGCATGACTGTGTAGTCACAGCTCATGTACTACTCCTACTACATTGCAGTAAAATGCATTTTTCCTTTCCTGGGGGGGGGGGGGGGGGGGGGGGGGGGGGGGGGGGGGGGGGGGGGGGGGGGGGGGGGGGGGGGGGGGGGGGG
>JAYDZG010000039.1:27275718-27288582 GCA_034509265.1 Microcambeva bendego
CAAGTGACCATAAACTTTTAGATTATACATATACAAACTTCATATGTTTTGAATGAGACCAGCCACTTTTCGCTATTTTAAATAGCAAAAAGAGATGTGTGGTTCTAAAGCTTTACAAAAAATCACTTAGGGGCATTTATGAGAAACTGAAAGAGGAATGATGAAGTCATTACTTCTGTACTAAGCAGGGGGAAATCTTTTTTATGCTTGATGCCAAACTGAGCATTAAAGAGCTCATTCTTGGCAAGATGGCCTCCAAGCTCATGTAAAGTTTGTTAAATTGGGTTCCAGTGGCTTTTAATTTATGACAAACTTGTTTTATGGGATTTGTGTGGAAAGAAATATGTGTCATCAGATTTTTAAAAGCCTTTGAATTTCCAGTACAGAATTCTTTTTTTTGCATTTAAATTGTAATTTTTTTTTATTTGCCAGTTAAAAAAATCAGATTAAACATCCGGGACACGTAGTATGAGCAATCGATCCCATCTCAGATCAAAGCAGTGATCATGTGACCAGTAGTGATGGGAATTATGGCTCTTTGAAAGGAAGCCGGATGTTTTAGCTCCGTTCCTTTTAAAGATCAGTTCATAAAGACGGCTCTTCATTCTTTTTTCAGGCAGCATGGGGTGTTAATTAATATTATGATAATATCAGTGATGAACAACCATGCTCATTTGAAAAGCTGGGGATAGACTCCAGCACCCCTACCCGACCCTGATTAGAGAAGATAAAGAAAATGAACTGAACAAAACAATTAAATGCACAAAAAACTATTTTAGTAAAATTTACCAAAGAAAAGTGCTCAACTGCAGCCTTTAGGGCAAGTTTTTTCACTGGATGTTTCTGCTCGGTAATAATCGGTCCTTTTCTTAGCAAATATTAGCTTAGATGGGACAGATGTAAAAACTTTATGTGCAACAGACATACTGTGGTTGCATTGCATTATTTTTCCTTTCTTGTGCAGAGATGTGTCGGTGCTCCTTTTAATCAGATTTAACATACATAAAAGTTTAATTATATTAAATAATTTGTTTTCATGGTACCAGCACTGCTCATATACTACACGTTCTATCTGTAGTTTGGTTACTCCGCTCTCTCTTTTTCTGAAGGAGGAGGGTGATACTGAAATTGTTTTCAGATTATAATTTTAACAGCTTTAATTACTTATGCAAAGCAAAATATGTGAATTACAGGCAATAAAAACTGAAAGTATAAAATACAAATATTTAGTATGGCTCCCAGAGGTGCAATTTGCTTTAAATAGTTGTTCAAGCGAATCTGATTGTTTGCAAGACACATTACTATGACTGCTGTATGGAATGTTGTTATGATCCTATGGAATAAAGTGAGGATGGGGGGAGTGGATCACCACAGCACCCATAACTGCATAGCTACAGAACGATATGTGCTTTCACATCTGAGTCTCCAACAGTCCCAGAAAAGTCACTACATTTTTCACTAGTCACTTTTTATCTGAAAAAAAATGTCCGTAGGTTTTTGTTAAATAATAAATACAACGGCAACGTCGCTAAATTTTGCAACACTGGTCACATGATCACTGGTTTGATCTGAGACAGGATCGATTGCTCATCCTGCCTGTCCCGGATGTTTAATCTGAATTCTTGAACTTGTATTTCGTCATTTGAATTTGACATGTCAAATATAAGCAACCTGAATATTTACATTTACATGTTCAGCATTTAGCAGACGAATTTATCAGTACAGTAACAGTATACAGTCTGAGGAATGAAGGCTAAGGGTCTTGCTCAAGGGCCCAGAAGCAGCAACCTAGCAGTGGTGAGGTTTGAACTGCCGTCCTTCAGATCAGACCAATACCCTAATGACTAGACTTACATTTTTTACTTTCAATTTGGCAACATCAAAAAACTAACCTGAAGAAGTAGTCAATTTAAAAAAGGTTTTTACATTTAAAAATCTGATGACACTGATTTACTTTCAAAGCTGACTTTTGGGTTAGGTTAAGCTTAACAGTGAGACCACTGTTCCATGTACCATGTAAGTACTTTGTAAGCCCACTGTTCCTTTTTACAGACAATTTTAGGACCTAAAGTTTCTTGGAGACTTGTAAAAGTCTATTCTTCACATTTTAAGGTCTACACTGGGATACTTTCCACTGCAATTCCTGTGGCTTTGTTGAGAAGTAACCAGCTGTTGTCAATTATATTTTATTCATTTCATTTAAGATGCTTTTAGATGCTTTTATCCAAAGCAACTTATAATTCTTACCGAACACAAAGCAAGCAATTTAGGGTTAAGAGGCCTTGAGGGTGCAATTGCTATTATAGTTATAGTCATTCACATATAATTATAGTCACTATAAGATGCCTTACAAGAGACTAAAAGGCAACACAACAAAGGTAAATAATTTAATGGTCTACACCACCGAATATCATATGCTATATCCAGTATACAGTCAGAGGGAAAAAAATACATTTACATCCATGCATATTCTGACAATCATACCTTTGAGCTCATTTGTGTAGTTCCTAGACTATTTTCACTGCGGAATCAGGTACCTCCCATACAATTCTGTAACAATAATCCTTGGGAATCATGATACAGAAACTATGAACTAATTGGTCAACAATAAAATGTGTTTTTACTTATACATATTTGTAATTATTTATTTTTACTAGCCCCACTACAGCGGAGGACCCATGTAAATGGGAAGGTGCACTTGTCTATGAGCTTTCAGGGCCGATCCCAAGACTATATATATATAAAAATATATTTTTTCAGGATGGGCACCCAGTGTAACAACTGTGGCAAGTTTGGTGTGCCGACCAGATCAGCTTTGGTAGACCTTAAAATACAGGATTCACAAATAAAAGCATATTAGAAAAAAATATTTTCAGTTGACTGAAATGCTAACTGACATTTTTTGTGATGTAGTTTCTGGCTTTTTTACATTTCCAGTCTACTTCTAGAGATCTGTTTTAACAGTAAATAAAACAAGTGGTTTTACAAAGATGTTCTCAGCTGGTATCTATTTTAGCTTTAGTTTAGCTTACTAAAGTAATGAAGACAGCAGCTTTCACTTTTTAAACATCTGCACTAGTGTTTACTTGTTTAGTTTAATCACATCATTTAGTAACTACAGATGAAGGATCTAATGGGAAAGGTATGCATGTAGAAGAATGTTGAGTGTATGTCTGGACATGACATCTGATTTAGAGGTTTAATAGGTCTAGGAAGGGAATTTTATTCTATGGACCCTTAAACAGATTTGTTAAGATTTCTTTATCCACCCATTATAGAATGTCTAAGGTTTATACAAAAGCATCTCTATTTAAATAATAATTCAACAGTGTTTTTAGCTTATTATTTACTGTTCAGTAGCACACCATATGAATATGGTTACATATCTAGAATAAGTAATAATGTTAATACATGTATTTAAAATATTTATTTATGCATTAAAGTCATTTTTGTTTTACCATATTGTATCAATTTATCTGGGTTTGCTAACACTAATAATGCTGGCTAGGAGGAACATCAGATGTCACATGGTGTTTGTTTCCTTAAAAGAGTAGAGAAAACAACATTTTTGAACTAATACTTTCAAGAATCCAAATTGACCTTCTACCAGCCCTTGGAATTGTGAGTAGTGACGCCTAAAGCATACCTGATACTTTCCACAGGAGATCCAGAATCTGAGGCAGAAGCTGATGGAGAAAGACCAGGAAATGGACTGGCCTGAGCATGAAAAGGACCGTGAGATCCAGCATCTACGTGTCAGTTTGGAAGCACGAAATCGGGCACATGCTACCCAGGATGTCCTCTGCAACTCCCTGGCTGAGGAAGCTGAACACTTAAGGGGACAGCTGGGTACCACTGTTCGAGTATGTGAGGAGCTGCTGGGAAGACTGGAGAAACAGAAGAACAGAACATCCAATACTGAACACAAGTGGCAAAACAGTGAGGTGTGTAGCATGTAGTGCTGTCAACTGGCTAAGATTTGATACGACACTATCCGAGCTTAGGGTAAGCTTTTAACCAGGAGACTGAAGCAGATTTGTTTTGATTTGAACTTTTAATACCAACTTTTCCAATTGTACAAAAAATAGGTCAGTACCATGCTAAGCTACCATTGTCCAGATGGATAGTGCCTTACTTTGACTTTCAAGTGCCATTTACAACAGTTGGCATACACTTTGTAGGTCAAAATGACTTCACAGTGGTCAACAGTGGCACCTTGTCAGTGATAGAAAAAAAATGCAACCTCTTGATTACTAGATTACTTTCCAAGGCAGCAAGGTGGCTTGGTGAGTCACCTCACAACAAAACAGGTCCTCAGTTTAATTTCCAGGTGTAGCGGCCCCAGTCTGTATCTTCATATAGTTTGAATGTCTGCTGGTAATTCGACCTACTTTAAGTCACACTAGGGATGAGTGTGTACAGGGATCATTAGCAACATGTAGGAAAGATCGTCAACTGGAGTTTCGACTCCCAGATAATTTCCAAATGTATAACTGCATTGAAGCCTGTATAACCAAAATGGATTCCGTAATTATGCGAAGGTATAGTCTTAATGTCTTAATTGCTAACTGAACCGCAATGTTGGAATATTTTCACCAACATTCCCTCAGTACCAGTCTGAACATGCCCATTTCATAAAAATGACACAAACAAGTGTGAGGTGTGACAGCCGTAATGCTTGTTTTAATGCTTTGCTTAGAGTTCGTGAGCTGATGTTTTGTTTCCTCTGCCTGTTTTACAGACGTCAGATTCCTCTGAAGTTACTCACCTGAATGCAGTTGTCAGTAAGTTACAAGAAGAGAACCAGCAGCTTCAAAAGAGAGTGGCATATGTAAGAGCTTTATTTTGATACAGTGGCTTGCATATAAACCTGTGATCTTCAGCTGTGTTACATCTTTTTTGCTCTGTTCCTTCCCAGGTGGAAGGCCTGAACTCAAAGTGGCAAAAATATGATCAGAGTAGAGAGCAGTACGTCAAAAGTCTGTGTCAGAAGCTTAAGGAGACCAGTGGGTTGGGCAGTGCAGCTCTGTACCAGCAGGAGATCAGCAGGCTGAACGGGTTACTGGAGGAGAAGATGCTGGAGTGTAAGAGGCTAAGCAGAGGGAGGGAAGAGTGCTTGAAGAGAGAACACGAGAAAATACAGATGCTCGAACAACAGGTTAGTAGCCAGAAAATGAGATATAATCGTAATTGCTTTTAGATAAGTCAGGCTTTACAAAGGGAAGTGTAAAAACAACGGCCCATACTTCACACAAACAAAACGATGGCTCATATATTTCCAGTAATTCATGTAAACAGGAAACAAATTACATCTATCATCCAAAATTACTTTACCCTCGTCACACCATCAATCTTATACTGCCAAATGCAGCTCTAAACATCTGATCATATTGACATCATTTAGCAGACACTCTTATCCAGAGGGACTCACAAAAGTGCTTATTTTCCATGTTCCATGTTCACATCATCAATCTGATCCTGATCTGGTCAAATCCAGCATCAAATTATATGATGTTCCATATTTACATCATAAATCTAGTACTATCGAGCTCTAAACATCCAGCTCACCTTCCACAAAGCTGAATCAGTCAATCTGATTACTGATACTGATACTCAAATGTATCGGACGCACATCTAAATGGTTTTTGACTGATTTCAATGTAAACGCAGCCTCAGAATCCTATAGAGGCACCAGGCTCAGCAGATAACGGTCACAGTGTTTTATTAATGCATCTAAGGAACGATCATAGTAATACTAGAGATATATTCATGTATGATTGAAACAAGTCAAGCCAAATGCTCTTTGGAAAACACAATCCAGATGAAATATTTTTAAACATTTCCACTTCATTTACAATAGTTAGAATAGTTAGAACTGATGTAATGACCAGTGTACCTTGCATAAATCTCGAGCATCCATTTGCTTTGATCATAGAGCTCAAGTATTGTATATTTATGTTCATCTCCAGGTTTTAGCCAACGTAGAAGATTTTAAGTCGGAGAGGTCGGACAGAGAGCGGGCCCAGAGCAAAATCATGGATCTTCAGGATGAAATTGGGCGTCTACAGTTGCAAATCAGAACACAGGCAAGTCAATCAGCCTCCTCCTGCTGCTTGAACCTAATAATCCCACTGCCATTAGCCCAGAGTCTAATAACTGGTTGTACAACCTTAAGCAAAATTACTATTTTTAGGGATTTTTTTGGACTTGCTTGGATAAAATGTTGTTGAGCCCTTGAAGAAATAATAGAAGGCTAGCCAATCCCAGGCTCTAATCCTTTTTCAGATAGCATTTTCAAAAATCAACTTATTCTGTAATCGTCTTGGATGGTGATTAAACTTTATTTCATGGAACAAACCAAAATGCAAGAATTTAGAAGGGGAATGGGTTTTACAGAAGCACTTAGGTGTTGCAGCAGTGAGGCATCTACATACAGGTGCCAAATTTGGAGAACATTTTTCAGGCCTTTTTTTTATTTGGCGATTCGGTCGAGTTGATCGTTGTTGGTAAATCTACTGTAACTTACAGTTTCTGTAATATTTGTATTACTCAGAATGCCCGGGAAGCCCCAGCACACTGGAGAAGCCCTCCGGACACTAGTGCCAGACGGCCCGGCGGTCAGTTACCATCACCCAGCTCATCAGAGACCTACACGAACAGATGGAAATAATTCTGACTTCATTCAGATGTAATCTACACAGTAATCAGAACAGGAAAGATCCGAGGAACTCTGATTAGAATGGACTGTGACTGTTGACCGATCTTTTCTAAACCAAATCCATCTAAACTCATCAGGTTGGCAGACCAGAGCATGAAGACCCTGATGTTTCAAACAAGGAAAGGATCCCATATAAAGCCTCTTATATTACAATTATATAGCAATAAACCTTTTGCTATAATTATTTGAGGTGTAATAAATATGCAAAAGCAAACAATGTCTAAATGGGCCGGATAGCAATATGATGAAATATTACTTATAATTGTTTAATTTGTTATAAACCGTATCGTCCTGGTCAGGGTTGCATCATGTTTGCATCATATTTAGATATATTTCATTTAAGTACGTTTGAGTTATGTGTTAAGCTTGCTTATAGTATGCATTATTAAAACAGATAAGATACTTTATGATCCCCATGGGGGAAATTCGAGATCTTATTATAAATCCCAAAATGCACACAGATTGTTTATTAATTGTAAAACATTAATTGTAATAGACAGAACATAACTAACAAGTACTGTTTTATCCTGTAAATGTATTGAACAATCAACCCTTCGAAAGTAATATCTATCTTAAGATTTTCTAATTTTATATGGGATTCTTAAATGCTTTGGAATTTAAAGGTTTTTTTCTTCCTGTTGTATTGAATCAGATCTGTGAGGTGACGTCTAAACAGTAATTTTTATATTTTTTTTATATAAAGTCATATAGCTCATTTTATCTGAGCTTAACTATAAAATGCACAATCCACATTTTAGTGGATGGAGAGAAAACTGAAATACCTCATTGATGCTTTTGCTGACTTGTGAACTTGGAGCACTTTTCTGATTTTCCATTGTTACAAATAATCTCTTTTAATGAAATATTTCATATAAGCTTTGATAAGAGTACAATGTAAATATTTATTTGTATGGTGCTGTTTTTATGTTATTAAGATTTTTTAGGTTTTTGATTATGTTAATTATAGAAGTTCATTATAGAGTCTTATTAAAGTGTTGAACCCCCTGTTCACATCATATTCCATGTTTTGATAATATTCTAAATTTATTATTATTATTATTATGATTATTATTATTTGTAAAAGCAAATGTACTCTTTAGTATATTATTTACACACATCAGTTGTCATGTGGTACTGTTTCCAGTTTGTTCAATGCAGCAATTAACGCATTAAAATATACACCTATCAGTTCCCTGTATAAAATGTAATTGGGAGTGTCCAAACCTTTGTAGATGACTGTGCTGTAAACTATGACCTGGGTTTCATATCTATTATTCATTAAATAATCTGTTAGAATGGATATGAATGAAAAAGCTGCAGCAGTGGCAGCATTTCTCTATGTCAGACTCAGAGGCGTCGTTTAACTGTTAGGTACTTGCCATTCGATCGCCCCGACACTCAGAAACAGTCTAGATTTAAGTAAGAGAGGAAGTTCCCTACATCCTGGTAAGATGAGACATGAAAGAGGCGATTCTCAGTCTGTGTAACAAAACAGCCTACAATTTAAACACGTCAAGCTCAAAGAAGAGTTTTTAGATCATTTTTGTGAAAAGGTGCATTTATGTGTACTTTAATTGTATTTTAGACCAATAAGATTATATATTTTTATGAACTGTTTTTTTTTTTGAGAAAAATACAACTTGTGCACATATTTAATTGTATATAATAATGCTAACGTCACATAGTCATATATTATATTTAAAAATACTCATATATTTACTGAAAACTATAGGCAATGAGTAATAAATACTTTCACATAATAATCATGTTTCTTTAATTTTTTTAACATTTGCCTTACATTATTTAAGGTGTAAGAGTGGTTCTTTACATTATTCTAAAGTGCATCACCATAATTACACAGACTGTAAATGTGTGTCTATTGTACTCCTGTATAGTAAATATGAGATAGCTCTTGTATTGGAACCACATCTCATCGCCTTAGTGTCCTCTGTGAGTCTGTGAGGCCCAACAGCCTCTCACCTGTTTTTGGATTTCTCTTCTCAAACCACTTACCATGGCTGCCCGTGAGCAACACTGTTTTTTTCTATTTAAGCAAGCTAAGTTATTTAGTACACTTGTGGATGGGATATACATCTTAATTTCTATAAATATGGTACATAAAACCTTTTGGGAAACCAGTTTTGATGTGCTTTAGTTATTACTGTACGAACTTACTAAAAAATATGTAATATGGTCATTTTAATAAAATCAAGCATACATCATATGAAATCACTCATAGTCTCTGTAGAAATACTAAAACATTGAGGGTAGAAAGCAACACTTCTTAAAATCTATTTAGATAGATGGATGCTGATGTTTATGAGTATTAATAAAACATGCTTTGGGTAGAGATGCTAGTGATAGGTTTAAGTGTGGGCACTGCAATATTTAGAAATGGAAATACCCCACCAATATAGAAAATCAAGAGTGTATTATTGTGCGTGTGTGAATGTGTAGCAAATGTTCAGGGGAAAACTGACACAAAAACAGTTGCTATGATGAGGTTGAGTTTGGTATGGTCATGTGACAGTGTGCATGACTAGTCAAAGATACATTTAAACATGTCCCATGGGATCTGAAACTCTGTGTGTGTGTGTGTGTGTGTGTGTGTGTGTGTGTGTGTGTGTGTGTGTGTGTGTGTGTGTGTGTTGGAAAGCCCCTTCCCAAACAGGACTGAATAACTTCAGTAGCTGCAGTAGATTCCCAGCTGTCCAAACCATAGAGGAAAATTCGAATGTGGAGCTGAAGTATAATATGTCTGGCTTTGTGCTATATAGACATAATACATGACAGCAGGGATATTATACTTAAACACATTTAAATATCTTAATAAAATCAATTTTATGAATTTTGTCTCATCAACTAATTTAATGCCCTTTTTAATACGATTTTGTAGCTCCAATTCACCTCACTTGCACATCTTTGGACTTTGGGAGGAAACTGGATATTCCAGAGGAAATCCAAACAGGGAAAACCTGCAAACTTTACACATAAAGGATCCGGGCCGCTTCACCTGGGGATCAATTTCAGAACTTTCTTGCTGTGCTGCCCTTGTTTACTGTACATTCACATGTAATATGTTCTAGTTTTGTTGCATCAACTGCCTTATCCTGTTCAAGGTCACAGTGCGTCCAGGTCCTGGGAAATGCCAAGAGCAAGGCAAGAAAACCCATCCATCACAAGGCCTCAGACATACTCCCACAACCATTGTCAATCATGTCTTCGTACATGACGGCCATTTGCACTGCTGTGCTTTGATCCCTGATCTCAGTGACAGTAAATTAGCAGACAGATACATAAGAACAGATTGGAAGATTGGAATAGTGATACAGACAATCAGATCTGTGGTGAAAAAGATCAGATCAATGCTACTGAAGAATAGAACAGTGATGGAGATAATTAGAAGAAAAATCAGAACAGTGGTATTGGCAATTAGAACAGTGGAACAAATGAACTAAGGTCAGCGTCTACTGTCAGTTTCCAATAATAACAATTCTAGTCGCTGGGAAGCCTATTCGCAAAGTTCATTCAGACCCCGGCTTAGATGTGGAGGATCTGTGACCCCGCACATACTCATTTGGACCTGGGGGGCAGCGTTCCCCTACGTCATGGGTGTTTGTATGAGCCACGCTAGTAGCAGGAGGGTAAACTCCAGCTAAAGTTTCACACACTGATTCGCTCGTGTTGCTTTCTTGAAATGATGTCAGCAAATATCACACTTAAGAAAGTAGCCTAATCTGTTTCTCACCAGCCCGCTGATCTGTCTCTAACACAATATACTGTGTGTACAGTATAGGTGAGTCATGAGCCAATACTAGATCTGGATCACTGCTGTTGTGATCCTGGGTAGGTTTTGAGAACATGGGTGAGAGGTAAACACATTAGCGTTGTCAGAATTCCATTCGATCACACACCTATTTCACATCTAATAAAAATCGAATATATCATTTTTGACATTAAAGCATTACTTTTTTAACTTTAATTTGTCAGCATTTCTTATGGCTATTGTAGACAAATAATACTGAAATATTCACATTACAGTGCGTAGCAGAAACTCACCTCTGTGTCAGTGCTGGGAGCAGAACAAAGCTTGGAAGAGGAATAACACATATTACATGATTAAAATAAAATCACTTTGGTCTGTTAGTTGTAACCCACAACCAGTACATGTTGTAAGCTCCTAATAAATAAATCGGTGTGTTTACACAGTAAAAAAAAATCCCAACAACACTACTGCACCTGCTACACTTGTGCTGGCCTTCACTTGAACTAATTATGCTGGTGGCTACAGAAAGTATCTAAATAAATGCTAATTTTATATCTTATCTTGAGCTTGGTCTGGTTGTTTATGATTTGTATTAAATAAGGCCGTAACCACCCTTACTCCTGTAACAGTATCTGTTGTCTAATGGCTGGCCTGCGTTGTCTTCTTTTACCACCAACACGCCCACACATACTTGTCTCAAAGTCCCTAAAAGGACCCTCACAGTTGCAGTAAGCAGAAAAGAAAATTAGCTAAAAAGCACATCAGATCAAATCTTGAAGGAAATTGAGTTCAGCAGTAAAATATCATGTAGTGTTCTGCTCCGGTCAGACAATACTATGCTGCATGTCACAAGAGAAATCAATGTCCAGAATTTTGAGCTTGCATTCACAGTAGCCTCATAGTTTTCATGCCTGATGCCCTTCCTGACCCAAACAGACTTGGGACCGGAACTACAATTCACCGGGTCATGCATCCGTGTGGCTAGGTCCCTACAGGACAATTCAGTGACTCCAGTTATTCTGCCTACATGTTTATGGACTGTGGGAGGAAACCGGAGCACCAGTAGGAAACCCACTCACACTCAACTCCACACTGAACCCAGGACGTTCTTGCTGGAAGGTGACATTGCTACCCAGCGTGTCACCAATTTTCTGTTTTAGACTGACAGGACAAAAGCCTGATGCAGATTTCTTTTGTATTAGATCAGCTGATTCAAGGTTGAACAGGCAGTGCCTTCTGATGTGCTCATCCGAGAGTTATTTTATATTTACATTTACAGAATTACAGTTCTTGATAATTATTATAATTATAAATATAGAGGAGGTTTTATTTACTGAATGCTTTGTTGTTATTAAGGCATTGGATTGGCTGAAAAGAAACAGACTTTTTTGATGCAGATTCTGAGACAAAAACCTAGCAGTGAGTGATCGAACAGCGAGTGAGTAAGTGAACGAGCGAGTGGGCTCAGTGCAGCTTAGTTATTTAAGAATAGTTCTTATTCAAAGAATTGGAAGGTGGGCTGGGCGGTATTCCCCACCTCCTTAAAACGCATAGCGGGGCGTGGGACTGTGTGGGGTTGGGGATGTATAAGTGAAAGAGCTCACACAGACCACAACCAACCTAGCAGAGCTATGAAAAAATAGGTCAGGAAGTGTCACATTGTCACATGATAATTACTGTAAGACCTTTCGGGGGGGAAAATGGCCATCATGCAAATATTTCTAAAATCCCATGATTCAAAACACAAGATGTCATATGAGATGCTGACTACAATTACAGGAAGGAAAATCCCTTTGTTATGAAGCTGTTATTGCCGACCTGTACGCTCAAATTCCAGAATATTACCTGGTCAGAACGGGAAGTGCATTGACTGATGCGGCTCCAGAGAGACTTAGCAGCCCTCTAATTTTGCACAACGTTAAAAAATTGGGAATTTCCCATTACACAGGGAATTCCCAGAGTACTAGTTGTGTATGGCACTTTTCTCCAGGAACCTGTGGCAGCACAATACCCACTGCACTAATGTGGTGCCTGAAGGGGAACCAAATCTGTGTTAGTGCCAGATGTTTCGGAGGGTAAGTATATTAGGCACATATGGTTGTAATGTTGTTGGTTATGGTTATGTAATATCTCTGGTTAAGGACTTGGACCAGTGGTCACAACCCAAGGTTTGTTTTTACTTGCTACAGGCTTTTAAAATATTTATTTTAATTACTGCACCAATAAATAATTGTAAAGAAATAATTTAACAATCATTGAATCATAAAAAGTAAGTTTGGTTGGGGTGGAAAGCAAAAACAAATTATTTTTTATTTAACTGTAAATAAATTCAGGCATGAAAGGGTTCATTACCAAACCTGCAGCAGTTGTGTTGGCACTG
>JAYDZG010000039.1:27439888-27452332 GCA_034509265.1 Microcambeva bendego
CACAATTTCCTGTGTACTTAATCAGTAGATGACTTATAATTCCACAATAATATCGTCAGTAGTTTTTTTTTTTTTTAAATATTGAAGTAATAATGCTAAAGTAAGCAGTTAGACATCAGGGTAACTTGAACTTCTGAAATGATGTCTGAGGGGATCAATTTCATTTGATTTTTATGTTTTACTTAACAAATGCAAGTCAAATCCTTCAAATGTAACCAGTCCTGTCTGTCTGTGCCACCCAAGTTCCACCAGAAGGAACATATATGCTGAAATAATAATATTTCTATTGGAGATTATTTGGGATATTCATAGATGAATTCTCTGGAATTAACGAATATATTTTTATCAATGTGGAACCAGTAGATAGGAATTGGTGGTTTGTTTGATTAGACTCGGCTCTCATTGGTTATTAGTCATTGGATGACAATAAATTGTAGATGACTTATAATACCACATAATATCATCAGTAGTTGTTGTTGTAGTTGTTAGATTAGACTCAGCTCTCATTGGTTATCAGTAATTGGATGACAATAACTTTGTGTTTCTACATGAGACCTAGGACAGGAGTTCTTAATATTGCTAATTTAATATTCACAATAAAATATTGATCATGGGTGCATGATGGTGCAGCGGTAAATTATTTTAGCTCACTGCTGTTGAGTTCCAGTGTTTGTTCTGCCTCGCATGCGTTGAAGAGCTAGGATAGGCTCCGGCACCCCTACCCGACCCTGATTTTTTTTTTTAATGAGACCGAAACAGTCCTGAACACTGGATGTTATGCATTGAGTGGCGATTAAGGTTCCTTTGTTTAGTCTCATGCTTTAGAAAAACAGCCTCGACTCCACCCACCAAAAATCAGCCCTGTTTAGATCTCTTCTTATAAAATCTGTTTCTTAATCTCTTTGCACCTCCTTCATTCAGCGTGCGTTTTTTGTATTGATGTATCACAGAAGGCTCTTGTTACTTACACAGATCTCTGATACCCACAAGTACACACGGCTATTACAGAATCAGTCTGCTTATGTAATAGTGCAGAAAGAAAAACAAGGTCACGCCAGGACACAGCAAGTGTGTGTGTGTGTGTGTGTGTGTGTGAGAGAGAGAGAGAGAGAAAAGCAATGGCATGGGATGGTGGGATATGGGAGGCCGCATTTGAACTTTTATCAAAAAGTAAACATTGCAGAAAAATTCAGTATTAAACTCAGAGATGTGGCTTAAACGAGAATGAAATGCCTTATTTTTAGCGTGGTGTAGAGTTAAAGTTCGGAGTTACACACAGTTGTGAGTCACGTCTACGTCACTGTAACTGTTTTGACATGTCAAAGATTTCTGCAGTACATTTTTCTCTTTGGAAAAGATTCTTCTGTGATTTGTTTATTGTTTCTTTATTAGAATTTTAACTTGTTTTTTTTACTTTTGGTTACATTCATGGCAGGACCAGCTGATTGATGGTGACTGAACAGATTCGAGGAATAATGTGTTGATCAGGGTGTGTCTTTCTGGTCACAAAGCGGAGCCACTTGTGAACTCGCCTTGTGCAAGTGAAAAGATGCGGTCGGGACTGCACACATGTTTATCCGGTGCAGCTCCCCTCAGTCAGCAGTGGAGGGTCGTTTTTGCCACCTGTCTGTTTTCATGGCATGAAAAGTCGCATTATGTAGTTTTGCTTCATGGCCTTGACTTGTCATTACTGGTTTATAGTAATGACTTTCTACAGATGACTTTGAGATGTCTTTGTAGCTGTAAGTAGTTCAAACCTCACCTCACTTCTAGGTTGCTGCCCTTGAGCAAGCGCCTTCACTCTCAGATTGCTCAGACTGTATACTGTACTATAAGCTGCATTGGAGAAATGCATCTGCTAGATCCTGAAAATAAAATGTATATGAGGAAGCAGAGTTGGTTTGAATAGACCCAAAATGTACATGGAACAGTGGTACTTTTACAAGGTTAAATTAATAATGGGAGCAGCATATACGGTATGGTTTAAAGTGTGCGGTCAAATTGCACCGTTAATATGGGTACAGAGACGTCACCAGGAACAAGGAAGAGGTTTAAAAATGTAGAAACGTTTTCCTGTCGTTGTGAACGTCTGTGGGTGCTTCAGGGTCAGTTATGAATAGCAGTTCAGCGCAAGTCACAGCATGTCTGATGCACCGTGGTTCAGAGGTAGCATCTACAATAATCAGCTGCATGTTGTAATCACGTCAGGGACGTTCTTAGGAGTGCAGCTGGCGAAAAGTTCAAATGTTTAAGGCTTTGTTACAGCTATCCAGTCCCTGTTTTAAGTGGCACGTTGGTTCATCTGATAGCAGCGACGCTTCACAGGTTCTCTCTGGGTTCTCTGTTTTCTTCCCATCCATTAGCTATCAGAGGTAAATGGTCCATCGAGAATCCTCAGCAGCTTTACTCTTGTTTTTTGACTATGCAGATAAACAGGGAAATGTTTTATTAGTGGAAGTGAAAGCTGTTTCTCAAAAAATGCCTAACCAGAGGTGTGCATTATTGTTCAGGTTATATTACAGTCATGAGATGATGAAAGAATATCTTTACTGCATTTGTATTTACAGGATTTAGCAGACCTACCAAAGTGCTTGTTCATAAAGACACAGAGACTTACTGCTCACATTAAACTTTTCTACATAACGGAGTATTACAATTTTAGGGCTGCAAAAATTATTATATTTGTGTACTAGTGAGCAACACTCACCTCACAGCAAGAAGGTCTTGTGTTAGATCCCTAAGTGGGGTTTGCATGTTGTCCCCGTGTTGCTTTGATTTCCTCCAGGAACAGCCCAAAAACCTGCTGTCAGGTTAACTCGAGACACTGAATTGTCCTATAGGTACCCAGTTACTAGGATACATAAACCAGTGCATTGTTGTGCCTGTCCCAAGCCTGGATAAATAAGCAGGGTTGTTCCAGGAATGTCATTAGGTGTAAAAACTATTTAAATTTATGATTTTCCCTAATTTATCAGTAGTCTTGTGCTACTGGCAACCCAAGGATATTCAATAAGGGTATATTTGTTTGATACATGCTCTGTTCCCACCGATCCATATCTACATGTAGCATGAGGCCAGTCTTGCGAGTGAAGAGTCACTTGCTATTGTCCTCATTCGTCCACCCTTGCACAGCATCAAAGACCATCTTTGCAGTTCGCTTTTTTCCCACCCAGTAGTCTAGAAGCCAGTTTTTTTCTGCAAGGTGTCCAGATGGAGACTTCAGAATCTCATCACTGACGGAATATCCGTCTGGAGAAAACACTTGAAGACATAGGGAGAACATGTATGCTCTACACAGAAAGGACCTGGACCGTCCAACCTGGAAATCAAACCCCCGACCTTCTTGCTGTGAGGCGACGTTATGACCCACCATGCCTCCCGATCTGACCACGCCCGTCTCTAGAGGCTAATTCTGTCTGTTGAGCGTCCATCCAGCCAGTCTTGACTGTGCCAGCTAAGCTCCCCAGGTACCCACATGCTATCTCTGGATATGTGTGCAGAGCATCAGCGCACAGCTGGAGGTGATGTATCAATATGAATAAACGCTGTACGTTTCAAAGCAGTGCAGCTGCAGCCGTGAGCCGTGCCCTCGGCTCTGATGTAAACGCTCTCCTATAGGGTCTATAGATGGAGGAGCACAGCGGGTGCCGGAGCGAGTCCTTCTCTCCAGGCGAGAGAGGCTCAGCGTGAGGAAACGGTGCTGAGGAAGCAGCCAGTCAGGAGGGACTGGAGGGAAGGAAACGCTCCGCGCTGGAAGCCGGCCAAATTTCAATGTTCCTCTCTCAGATGAAAGGGCATATCCCTGTGAGAGCACTAATCACCTCGTAATTGTATGTTCTTCTACAAAATTAATGGACAGCATTGATTTGATTAATTCAGACACGGCAGGATGCTAATATCCAATTAAATGTCGACCTTGCTAAATCTGCCCCAGTACATGATGGTACAGGCAGGGCTGGTAATGCCGTTCATCTCTCTCGCTCTCTCAAACACACACACTCACACATACACACACACACACACAGACACACACGCACACACATTTGAACACCACCTGCTTCTGTATAGCGAGCTAGTCATTGCCATTGTGTTTTAAATATCTGAAGATACCTGATACTGAATCCCCAACCATAATTACATCTTTCATTCATTCGTTCATTCCTGCCTGCTTTATCCTTCTCTCAGCCGCTGTGGGTCCGATTCTCTGGGCAAAATCCTGGAAAAACACTAGTCGGGTTGCCAGTTCAACGCATGGCGAAATTACACACACAAACACTCAAACCTAGAAGGACTATTTCATATCATTCTGACTGGATGTCATTGGGGCCGACACGGTGGCCAAGTGGGTAGCACTGCAGCCTTACAGAAAGAAGGTTCTGGGTTCGATCCCCATGTGGGGCGGTCCGAGTTTGCATGTTCTCCCCATGATGATGTAATTTCCTTCGGGAGCTCCAGTTTCCTCACACAGTCCAAAAAACATCCCCCTCCAGCACCCAGAGTGACTCTAATTGGATAAGCGGCTAAGAAAGTAAGTAGATGTCCTTGAACTGTGGAAGGGAACCAAAGCACCCGGAGGAAGCCCACACTATACAAACAAAATTGGCTTGACTTGACTTGGAGAGACTTGATAAGGTCCTGGTAGGTGGTCACAGCCATGTTGACTGCAATACATCCCATAGCTGCTAGAAGATCCCACCAAGCAGTTGGCGAATTGTAAATCTCTGCTGCTCTTATTCTCATCAAAATGTTTATTCTTGGCCCAACTCATCCATCTCTCTCACACGCTGGCCGGGGGAAGCACGTGGGGTGCGTTAACGTTGTCACAGCAGGGTTCAAAATGTCCTGCAGCATCTGGCCCAATGATTAACAAGCTGGAAAAGAAATATTTCTAGGAAACAGACATGATGAGCCAATTTTTGAGGCAACACGCTTATTTTACAAGAAGCTCCTGTTAGTGCTGACAGCACAAAAGATTCTAAAGAGCCAAAAAGTGTTCCAAACTCTGGCCCAAAAGGTTTGATCCAATTTCCTAAAACATGCAGAAACTGTACTCTCATCTGACTGCCTATGCTTAGATTCTGGGTAGCACTGGATCCACCACAAGAACCAACCAACCAGAATGAAGCAGGTAGTGAAAAGGAATTTCAAGTGACATGAGGATCTTGCTGTGCATTGTCCTTCCTCGTCATGCTTTGAGTTCATATTCAAGTGTGATTTCTGTTGGGTTTCATTACAAGGAATCCAGATTTAGTGGCATCACATTTAACCTTTTTGAATGCTCAAAGAAGCTTTAAGGAGAAGAAGATTCTCATGTGATAATGTAAAACCAAAACAATTTTACTGATGATACTGAAATGGTACAGCAATAAAAATTGTACCACAAAGAACAGTGAAATGTAAAAAGCTATTTTCCTTACATACCACAGAACCACAGTTTTGCAGCAGATCATGGATGCTTGATGAACTTTATCCAGATTTTATCAAATTATTTCAAATATTTATTGACAATGTTTATGACAGATTGTTCGGCTAAATCAAGCATCTTTGAACTTACATTGATTTATAGTTGAACTGAACCAGGTTTAAACATCATACACACAGACAGTCTGGGATCATTCACACCGCTCATGGTTCTACATTTGTTCAGCTTTGACGTTGATTTTTGTTTGCCGAAAGATCCAGTCAGTGGTTTGTAGGTGGATTTAAGGTCCTGAGAAAATGTGACGTGCCACACTGTTACTGCAGTGACTGGTGAAGGTCATGAGATGCGTATGTAAGGTTTTGGCTTGTTTTACTACAGCTGCAGTCATGTTTTGCATTCCAGAAGAGATGCACCATCCTGAGAAGTAGCACTCGGTTTACATTTCAGAAAGAAAGTCTAAATCAGAGTAGTGATGCTCTACACTTTTTTTTTTACCTATTATGAAAAGAATGTATCATACTTGCTGCTGATTAAATATGAATAAGAATTCACAGCATTTGAAAACTAGAATACATATTATTGTCCTATTTTAGCTGCGCCTGTCAGGGGGCGCCACAGCAGATCGTGATTGCTATTGATTTGTTATAGTTTTTACACTAAATGCTCTTCTTACACATCCCTCCCTGTTTATCTGGGCTTGGGACCAGCCCTACAGTGCACTGGTTTATGCATCCTAGTGGATGCGTACATATAGGACAAGTCGGTGTCTTCAAATAACCTGGATACATGTTTATGGAATGTAAACGCCATAAACTATGTTCTTACGTGACCTAGCTATGTGTACAGTGGTGCAGTCAGGCTGATACATGACAAGGCCTTCCCCAAACTGTTCCAGCGTACAATTAATTCTAAACAATTAGTTGTATACACCTGATTTGAACTGGTGTGGTTAGAAAATCCTAAACTTAATATTCAGCTGGTTTGTTGACATACTTTGGCGCACTGTGAATGTTACTGAATTCATTCAAGTCAGCATATTTAGTATTCAGTCACACACACACACACACACACACACAGACACACACACACACACTGTGATTACACACTAATAAAAGTGTAGTTCCTGCACACTTGGGATTGTGGGCTTAGAATGGCTGTCCTCATCTGAACTTTTTCCTCGCTGAAGCCGAGCCAGGTTTCTGAGCTTCTGAGCTTGAGATCTCGGATGCAGGCCGCCTCTCACACCTACGAAAGCTCAGAGCTCCTCTGGAAAAGATTCATTTGTCATTCTGTCTGTGACAAAAGCCATGAAAGTGTCCTTGAGAGAGAAGGAGAACATGCCTTCATCAATAATGAAAGCAGGAATCTCCCCTTAGCATTAGCAGAATAGTCAGACTACGTTTCATGGCACCTTAAAACATATTTACTTTTTTATTCTTTATATGGCATAAATAAATCTTCACAAATAAAATTGGAATCAAGGACAAATTAATTACAAATCAATTCGAAATAATACAATTTTGTGAAAATCGGCTAAGCTGAGTTGAACTGTCTTAGACACGACCAATTACTACTCCTCCCACCCTCACCAGAAAAGAAAATAAGAGACCACTTCAAATTTTTAAAAATCAGTTCCTGTAGTTTTGTGATTTATGAGTTTGTATGAATTAGAACTATTAATTTTTATGATGTAAGATGGCGGACAAAAAGATGTGAATCAATAACAAAAGTTTAACACTTAAAAATAAAAATAATAAAACAAAATAAAATCTAAATAAAGATGCCGGGGTCACAAGCTGGAAAAAGTAGGATTCAGGTTCCCGGGAATCAGATCGGCAGTTCAAAGCTTTACGAAATCCTAAGTACCATTCAAACAATATAACAAAAGTCTGTCGTGTAAGTGAAGGGACATATAAATTTGAGCGGATATTGCAAAACACACCCTGGAGCATAAGAGCTTATCTTTGGATTGGATTTTAGGTTTCTTACAGACTGTGTATTGTTCAGAAGGCTGTAAATATGTGAATTAGAGGAACGTACATGCTTAGTTTTCTAAGGAAGCGTGAGTGAATGAGCAGAGTGTAACCTATTCATGTTTAATTGTGCGTTTGTTCACTACAAAGCGCTTTTTAATGAATATTTTATTTCGACTGTGGACAAACCCTGGTCAAATAAAACAAGCAAGCTCTCCCACAGTCGGAAACGGCGACTATTTATGAAGAAAAAAAAGTTAATTGTTCTGCATGGGTTACTGGCAAAGTAGGTCAGGCTCAGTGTGGTTCATTTAAACGGGGGGATGGAGAGTAAAATCAAGCAAACTTTGGTGAACGTTGCGAACACAACCACTATCGTTCAGAATAGGCTTGGCACAGTTTCGTATGTGACCCAGAATTCAAGCTGTCTGCTCCCTAACCCCCATGTCGAACTGACATCAACACACATTATTCAGCCTGTTAAGAAGAACAGACGTTAACACGCTGTAACTGGACTACAATGATCTGAGACTGTAAATCAGCGATGCCTATGACCTGGGGGTGACGGCTAACGATGCACACACTCAGCAGGTGAAAAGACACATGCAGGTGTTGGAGAGCGCTTCATGGAAATGACACTTCATCAGGCTCATGCTTCCACATAGAAACCTCATAGAGACGAAGCCGGAAAGGAAACACCAGTGAAAAGTGGGTGCAAGAATTCCACCAGCGTGAGAACCCGACGGTCTAGAACAAATGCAAACAGACGTTCTGAGACGTACAGGAGAAGAAGAAAGATTTTTTAGTCATATATACATATAAATAAATACAGAAACATTTATTTTTTTGTTCTTGTTTGAAAGCTGCGGTCCGAGTACAGAGACATATTATTACAACTCCTAATATTATAACTCCTATTAAGCCCCACAGTCACTTCTAATTTTATTACAAATGAAGAGAAAAGTTTACACACACCTTAAAAATGTAACCAAATTATTTAGATTCCTGCAATAGACTGGACTTTTTGGTAAAATTAATGGATTTCTGGGTAGGGTTGACTTTAAAAAGCATATATATATGTATATATATACACATCTGTGGAAAAAAATAAGAGACTACTTTAAAATGATAAGTTGCTCTAGTTGTATAATTTCTGTGTTGCATTCTATCAACTACAATAATAATTAAAATAGAATAAAATGACATAACTAATTTTGGTTCAACACATACTCAGAAAATATAAATTATATATTGTATGTAGACTTTTCTTCCTTTTTTATAAAGTTTTCTTCCCAATCCACTTGTATCTAATTACCCGACTGCATTGCGCTTCCTCTCTACTGAAGTTGACCTCCAGTCTGATTAACCCCCCTCCAGACCTCCAGTCTGATTAAGAACTTCTGATTCTGCTTAAAAAACACTTTACATTAAAGTTTTTTGGCATTTAGCAGATGCCCTCATCCAAAGTGACTTACATTACAGTGTACATTCTAATCAATTGAGGGTTAAAGGCCTTGCTCAAGGGCTCAACAGCAGCAGCCGGACAGTGTGGGGCTTGAACCAGCAACCTTAACCACTATTTATCGACTTGTTTAAATACGAAATTAAAATAATAGTAATATTTATCATGAGGTCACATTCACATGAGCAGTTACATGTTTTGATTGCTTGTACATTAGGCAGTTACCTTCAGTGTGAGCTATTACAGCTGAGTGAACATTGTCGTTTTTAGACTAGTTTGTTCTCTTTAGATGAGCATTGGTAAATGTACCTGTATTGTATCTACATTGTATCTACTGTATATTGAGCTATGTGTAGTTTGTTTGCACCGTTACTGTCAGGGGAAAAAGTTTTGTTGCTTTTCCTGTCAAGTTGGGTTTTTGGAGACACAGTGTTCATCACACAGGGACGTTCTCCATGTGCTTGAGAGTTGAAAAGACACTAGAGAACAGAAATCCCACGCAGACACTGAACGAACCCCTCACAAACAGGGACCCCCGGAAGATGCTGTTCTGCACCCACTGTACCAGCTGCTCTGCTTGCTCCAAGAACGACAAGCTGGAATTGAGAAAAAAAAATCCAAACTTCCTGTAAAACCTCCAAACACAGTAAATCTCACTAACGCAGATGAGCGTTTAATCCGAGCTCCAGGCGTAGCTGAAACACATCTGGTGTGATAATTTGTCAGGTTATGGTAGTGCAAATAGCTTTGCAAGAGCATGCAGGCTTTCAGCCTTGTAGTGAAAACACTGAAAGCCTTTTTTTTAGCAGAAAGAGACAGGAAATGAACCAGGTCAGAGAGCATCAGGGTCATGTGTGTTATCTGTCTGATGTGATTGTTCAGCAGACCTATATCGAGGGAAACGCTTTACACAAATCTGCCTAACAATCTTCCGAACGACCCGGGCGAAACACACAGCCCATTAACCCACTTTACAGATGCTGTAATTCAACACTCTAGCTACTGTCCTTATGTGATTTGGGACACAGCCAACCTGACGCATTTGGCAGCAGCAGTCACGATTTGATTGGTTAATAATTTTCCACGCAGTGTTTTACACACTTGGCTAGATCCAACATCATTGAATACAACATGATTCAATACAGAGTCTGGCTATTTCAGTACTGGGTTTCCATGGTCTCTGGCCAGTCAGTGTTCAGTGGTTCAGTATAAATGAACTACAGACAGGTGGAGGAACCGACAGGCCGGAACTGTGTCCCACTGTGCTCGAGCTGATTTAAGTGACGCGATGAAGCTTAACACTTTCATTTCTGTTTTTGTTCACAGTGTGAACCTGATACTCCACCCAACACCCACTTATCACATTTATTACACATACACACACTCATAAGACATGTGTACAAGATAACTACATACATACACCACATACACATAGGTGCACACTTAAGCGCACAAACACTCACAGAACACACACATACAACTATACACCCATTAGAATCTGCACATACACATACACAAGCAGATGGATGCACAATACTACACACACACACACACACACACACACACAGTAAACTAGTGTTTCACAGTTAAAGTAAATAATAATAACATACTGGTTGGCGTCTGATTAGAATAAAGTTAATTAAAACTTCAATTACAATAAAGCAAATTGAAAACTATCAAAAATACTATCTCCAAAAATTTAGCTTATTAAATTATAATTATAAATTAGATTCATGTTCATTACATATTCATAGTTGTTTTTTTTGTTTTGTTTTTTTTACAAATCTTAATATTAAGAAACTAAAATAAACATAAAAATGATTGTTAAACAAGTTACCCGTGTATACATTACTGCCTATACAAGCACAGCACTGAACAGAAAAATTCGTCTACAGGGTGTACAGGGTGGCACGGTGACCACATGAGTAGAACTGTGTCTGCCCTGCGATGAACTGGCAACCCAGGGTGTCTCTATGTGTCTTCTGCCCTACCCTGCCACACCACCACCACCAACAACAACAATTATTGGATAAGTGGTTCAGAAAGTGACTGAGTGAGATCTAACTCTTAATAAGCACAAGTACAATAAATAGATAATGTACTGTTTTATTTTATTAAATAAAAAACACATACATTATACAAATGCATTGTATATTATGCCAATAAAATAGATTTTTAATAATAAATAAATCATACATTTTAAATGACTTGAAATTTTCAAAATGTCCGTGTTGAAGATGAACCTGCTGCTTCACATTTAGAATCCACCCTATTTTAATTATTATTTTATTCTAGGAGATATGTACTTGTTACTGGCAGTTTCTGGCAAACTGTGACACTCAGTTTCAACAGAATTCACACTGCTGTTAAGCATCATCTGTCAACGGGAGTATTATTTAATTATTAGGTAAATAGACTGAAGTGAATTTAGATCAATGTAAATCCATTCAATATACAGCTCACGAATGCCAAAAGACGTTAACAGTTTTCCTAGTGAATAGGTGCACTGGAACACAATACATCAGGTTTATTTAAGAAACAAACCGTGTGTGTGTGTGTGTGTGTGTGTGTGTGTGTAAACCTCTGCTGCTAAACATAAAAAGCCTCTTCAGTCCTTGTCATGACAAAACACTTAAACGACTCTTTTTGTTGGTTTAATAGCCGTGCATGAATGCAGCTGTTATCCACCTATCACACAAGCCAGATGTTCCTCACATAGAAAAGAGAAGTGCTGTGTGAACCAGAGGTGTTTCCCCTAAAGAAATCACACCAGCAACTCACCACGATCTGACATGCCAAGATCGGCCAGCAAGGAGGAAAAAAAGCAGCCACTTGTGAGGAGAGGGATTTCTTTTTTCCACAGTGTGTATTCAGCTGTGATTCCCACAAGTACACCATGTCTGAAAAAAGAGATGCGGTTAAATAAGAGTGGTTAGGATTAAAGAAGAGAAAACAAGTGCCTCCCTTACTTTGCTAGCACGGGGAAAATGAGACATAACAGGATGAGCTCAGAAAATGGGATGAAATCAGAAAACAAGGAGGAATATCTGTAAACAAGAAATGAATGAATTCAGGACAAAGAAAGGACAGAGTATATAATAAAGCATAAGACTAATGAATTAATGCATGAATATGTCGGTGGGGGATTAGGAGTGAAAAAATAATTATTTCATTATTGATCTTGGCAAAAGACTTTCCATTGGTTCTATTGATCAGACTCACAAAGTCACTCTAAACAACTGTCAGTGAAACGATTTTGTGATTGTCTGACCACATTAGTAATTATAAACTAGGATGAAAAATTAAAATAGAATAAAAGAACATGAATTTCTTTTAAAAAATTATTTAATTATATATTTTGACTGAATTAAAATGGCATCTCCAGATTGTCTTAAGGTGTGATTGATCCCTGTCTACAATGGTTCTGCCTCACACCTGTGTATCTGTTATTGTCTAGTATTATTATTATTATTATTATTATTGTTGTTATTATTATTATGATTATGATTATGATTGTTATTGTTATTATTATTATTATTATTATTATTATTATTATTGTTGTTGTTGTTATTATTATTATTATTGTT
>JAYDZG010000039.1:27580358-27597337 GCA_034509265.1 Microcambeva bendego
TAAAACATTTCTTCTCCAAGTGGGCAAACTAAACAAGAACATTCTTACAAACATTAAAATGAAGAAAGTAAATAGATCTATAAATGGGTAATGTAAAAGATTTTTAGAAAACTATTAAGAAAAAAAAGAAACAGTTTTTTGATAATCAATTATTTATCTAAACTATCATCCTCCTTATTTTTGAGGTAGTTGTAAACTTAAGCCAAAAATACTAGGTTCATGTTTTCATCTGTTAAAAATGTGTGTGTGTAAATACTTGGGGTGTCGCTGTATTTTTATAATTTGGCAAATAAAGAGTTACTGGTGATCCGATAAGCACTAAACACACAGTATAAAGGTGAGGGCATCATGGGGAAAAATGGAGTGACTATGGGACAAAGCCAAGATGATGGCTGCTCCTGTTAGGGCTCATCACAGCTCATCCTTCAA
This sequence comes from Microcambeva bendego, assembly GCA_034509265.1. Taxonomy (NCBI): domain Eukaryota; kingdom Metazoa; phylum Chordata; class Actinopteri; order Siluriformes; family Trichomycteridae; genus Microcambeva; species Microcambeva bendego. Next base: position 27,580,788 of record JAYDZG010000039.1, read on the forward strand.
CATGTTCTGTACACGCTCCTCTGTCACACCAACCACCTGTATGTCCTCCTTTACCATTTCCCACCTAGCACACGTTTCCCTATTGAAGTTTCATCCCTCCACTTCACATGCCCAAACTATCCAAAAGTCAAAATTCATAACGATGAAGTTATTAGCATGGACTGGCTAATATTCTCACTTCAGTTCCAATGATAATTTACAAAGAATTATGAAATAATGAAGCCAACAAAGGGAACCCGGGAAATTTAAACTCGCAACAGGAACGAACCAAAGTGTAGGAAAAAGTTCCATAGATGTCCTAAAGCTGCAGACGACAGCTTAGCAACAAAATACTACGCTATAAACCAAGACTTTTCTCAGAATTAAAACTACAATTCAAAGTGTTTAGATATTAAAAATAACCAAAATGGCTGAGTGTGTCTATGAAAGGTTAATAAGTAAATTTGGTGCACTACATAGCAGTTGGAGCTCCATGCTGATGTGCAGCAGCTGAGCACTTAAACCCCCTGCTGCAGAGTCATAAATCACCTCATTTCTCTCTCTCTCTCTCTCTCTCTCTCACACACACACACACACACACACACACACACACTTTTAGTTTTCACTTTACCTGGATCACTCTGTTAACCCATTATTGTTCATTAACAGTCACAGCAACTTCAGCAAATGGTTCTATAACTAGATTAGACGAAAAAGCTAGCTTGTCATACAGTATAAAGAATTTGTCTTGTTTTTGATGCAAAATGTGAAGCTATTAAGGTCAATTTCATATTGTTTTTTGATGCTAACTGACAAAGTGAAAACAGAAGCAAATACTTTACAAGCAATAAAACATTATCCTTAATGGAGTCTCTCATTAATGTTGTTTTAAACCAGGAACCTCTGAAAAAAAGGTCATGTGTACAGTCAAGACAGCATCACACCTGCAATGTAGCCCAGTGGGTAGAGCTGCTAATCGTGCACATGATCTTGGTAAACCAGGATTCCCTGGACAATCATCCTCTCTCAGTTGCTCCAGTCCTCAGTTCCTATGCTTGTGTCCTCATGGTATGTTCTTTCCACATGGCAGCATGTGAATGTGTGGACACTAGTTTTACAAAGATCTGCAATTTGAGCCACAGTAGCTCCTGGTGTGTAACAGACCCCATAGCGGCCATGCCATCTGGAATTAATGAGTCTTGGTCACCCAACAACCTGTCAAAAATCCTTGATGTTTTGGAAATTTTTAAGCCAATCATCTTATTGAAGTCTCTCAAATCTTTATGCTTATAAATCACCCACAGACGTATGCAAGACATGGTTTCAGCTGTCACAGCAAGTCACTCTTGAACAAGAGACGTCAGAAGCGTCTCGCCTGGGCTGAAGACTAAAAGGACTGGACTGCTGCTGAGCAACCTGGGCTCTAATAACACCTGAGAAGTACCACAGACTGACCGACTCCATGCCACGCCAAATTGCTTCAGTAATCATGACCAAAGGAGCTTCAACTAAATATTTCTGGTTCAGCATGTAGCCACTTATGCACCGCTACTTTCACATGATCTTCTTCCCCTTAAATCCAGACTACAAGCTCCCTCAGACGCGAAAGTTTACCCCCCCCCCCACCCACGCTTCCTACCAAAGTAGAAAAGTGAAGATAGTTCCCCAGTAGTAGATGCCTAGTACTTCAGGAGCCATACATGACAGATCCATGTTATACAAACAGTGAATAATATTGTGTTTAGAGAAAGCACTTCAGGGTTAGTAGCCAAATATCAGCAGCAGCTTTAAAATTGTGGCTAAAGAAATATCTTGTTTATCAAATACAATAAAGACGTGATTATAGAGACTCAAAAGTACAATACACTTCCATGAATCAGCTGGACACATTCGCAAAAAAATAAAATAAAATAATAATAATGAAAAATAAAAATGCCGAATGCAAACATGCATGAATGGGAGCCTCGGTGCAGCTCGAGCTCACAGTCACAAATTAATACACACAAGAAAAATCCAATAAGGTTTCCGTAGCAACCAGCAGAGCCAACAGGGAAAATGGTTTTACCTTCAATTGCTTTTTACAATTACAACTAAAGCCGACGTGAGGAAAATTGCCTCTCGTTTTGTGGCACTAAAATAGCAGCCTGGCTGGACGAGTGTAACTTTAAACACACAAAACAGTCCGGATTATTTTAAAGATTCACGAAGACAGACAACACAAAACAAATGTCTTATAATTAAGCTTCTGAATAAGTGTTGTATAAGAACAAGGTTATAAAGCAAGAATAGTACTTATAGGAAATTAAATAATGGGTGTAAACAGGGACCAGGAAAAGGACAGAGAAGCACCAGGTATTCATCATGCACTGATCGATCAGTGATGCTGATCCAGTCAAATGTATTTATAAAGCCCATTGCCACACAAACACAGTAGTAATGTTAGTAGTTATTTCTTCTTTCTAGAACGCTCGGTTAGAAATATTTACTCGTGTATGCAAGGCTGTTCTGTCTGTGTTGTAAATTCCAATGTTCAGGTTTTAAACCACAGAGGATATTTGAAGGTCTGTGGGCTAACTAGATACTTAGAAAGAATTTTTAAGAGTGATTTTCCCCAGCTGCCATCATCAGATCGTTAGAGAGCCCAGCTGGCCAAACAGGACTAACATACTAATTGCTAAGAAGTGCATAACCCTATTATATAACTGCTTTATATAATTTGTAATCTAAACCAATTATATAATTGGTTTTCTGTTTGCTGTGTGGTAATAATTTGGGTGAAGACTCCTTCCTGGTCAGAGTGACTGTATTCTTTAAGGACATGGTTTGAAATAAGGTGTCCAATGATCCGGTGTCCATACAGTGCACATAGAGGAGCAGCGCTCGGTGTGTTTACAGGGTGAGGAATAAGGCCACCTGTCCCCTGCACCAACACACTGAGCAGGATTCACTGAAATCCACTGTGCCACTTCCTGCTCTGACAACACAGCATGAAAAAGCCGAGCGAGGCCGAGAGAGATACAATGAGAGTGGGAGAGAGAGAGACAGAGAGCAGATCGTTACATAAGCAAAGCCTCGTCCGTCTGTGATCATACTACAGAGCCAAGTAAGGAAGGAAGAAGAGAGATAGAGAGAGAGAGAGAGAGAGAAATGAAATCTGCAAATACATAATAAATATTCAAACCTAAAAATTAAAGAGGAATCTGTGTGAACAGGCAGTGCTATCAACACCAGAACTAAAAACCTTCCTATGAAACTCAGTAAACGTCAGACTGGCTTCATACCAAATCACTGTGGATCATATTTATACCCCCAGACACACTGGGTATGAAAACCTGCTTTTGTTTCTTTCTTTCTTGGGATTTTAACGTCATGTTTTACATCCATGACAGGTAACGGCTACACAAGTTTCATCAGTTCACGTGTTTATATCGAACACAGTCATGGGCCACTTAGTTTCTCCAGTTCACCTGACTGAACCTGAAGGAAACCCACACAGACACTTGGAGAACATGCAAACTCCACAGAGAAAGGACCCGGACCACCCACACCTGGAAATCGAACCCAGGAAGCTTCTTGCTGAGAGTCGACTTAATGACTGTTAATATTTCATTGATTTCAAAAGTATTTTGCATTCTATTTAGCAAACACTTTTTAACAGGTTTTTTTAGTGGTGTAGGCGGTAAAACATATGACATCATCAAATCGATGCATTGTCCTTTTCAGCATTTAGCAGACATGGTGGTAAGTATATTGATGGGACCCAACAGAAGCAAACCTGGCTGTGGCGGGGCATCAACCAGTGACTTTTGATAAAAAGATGATTAACTACTGGGCTACAAGTGCCATGCGTGAAAATAAATGCACTAGTGCTGGGCAGTATGATGGTACATCCGGTATACTGCTTTTGATTCCTCACACAGTAAGTATTTTTGATGTATCATAACGTTCTACAGTTAATACCATGACTGTAGGCTTATGTAGGCAGAAAATCCTAGAATAGTTTACTGCTAAAAGCATTACTAGTTATCCGGGCAGCATTAGCCTCATGTTAACATATGAGAGCGGTTTCATCATTATAGTGAAAAATAAAAGAATATTTATTCATGAAAATCCATGAAATCATAAGAATCTTAAAACAATAGTTGTACATAGTCAATGACGGTACAATTTTCTTTTCCCAGAAGTGTGGAGTAAGACAGGGCTGCTGTCTAAGCCCAAGTTTATGTAATATTTATATGAATTGATTGGCTACAGCTTAGCATGATCTACTGAATCAAGGCTGTGGCCCACTAGAGGGCCTCCTGTTTATGGTTGAGAGCTGCTGTTGTAATCGATGATCCACTAGATCACATTCATTTACTCACCTTAAAATTAATACCACATTATAAGCAGAACAGACACATGAGAACAGGCAGACATTTTTATTTGCACCGCAGCAGAAAGCAGTGAGCAGTGAATTCACCAGCATGACCCAAGAGCATTGATTTGCGCATCTGCATTCATATTTGGGCAATGCCCGAAGCATACCCTCACTGAAGCACAGAGAGAACTGCAGAAGTAAAAAATCCTGAAAATGAAAACCAGATATAGAACAAATCCCCCACGGTCCAGAAACGAGGAGGAAAAGAAGTTAATCTCACATCACCTCAGTGCATCACCTCACCACACCTGGTGTGTGTCCAAACGCTGTACCGGGACATGTAACGAACTAATCACCACTGGAGCATCTAAATCAGATCCAAACATCCAGTTACATACTGAAAGGTTGAATGAGGTGGGCCGGCCACATGGGAGTTTATTTTTTAAATTAGGAATATATCTATAAAGTAGTGGACTAGTAATCCAAAAAATGCCGGGTCAAATCTCATTACTGCTAGGTTGCTGCTGTTGGGCCCTTGAGCAAGGCCCTTAATCATCAATTGCTCAGACTGTATAATGTATTTAATGTAAGTCGCTTTGGATAAAGGCGTCTGCTAAATGCTAAAAATGTAAATGAGTATACTGGTATACTGACTTCAATTCCTCGTACAGTATGGATTTTATGTACATAGTAATCATATAATATTGGTGGCCACACCAGAACAACAGACTTATAAAATCCCACTCATGATATATAAAAAATAATAAATATATATTAAACAACAAACAGTGAAACCACTTTTCCTCATACTGCCAGACCTAATAATAATCATATAAATTCCTGAACCCACACGGGTCACCACTGCACCACGCCTATTGACTGCCGTCTCTGCAAAGTAAACCATCTCTCTCTCTTCTTGATAGTTATGGAGCTACTTTACAGAATGATGCTGTTCCTGGTCAGTACTATTTGAAATGGACCATGGAGATCCCTGTCTGTAATGGTGGTGGTGAGCATCACTTACCCAGAGTTCTGTACGGTGGTTTTGGTTGGAGTTTCGCAAAGGGGATTCTTAGTCATTTCAGGAGGAGTTTCTGAGATTGACGCTGTAGAGGACTGAGAGGAAACGGATTCGTTGCTGCCCAGAGACGCTTCATCGGGGGTCAGAGATGAACTCTCAGACTGCTGAGAATCTGAATGGAAATTTAAAAAAGCAAGTTTAAAATGGTTACATTGGCTGAAGCAGTCTGGGTGTTGGGAGGGGGACTTGTGCACTCGCAGTTCTGGTCCCAATGCCGGAAAAAATAGGGAAGTTCTGTCAGAAAGGTCATCGAGCATAGAAACAGAAAAGCACCAGGTCCTGGTGAGGTCTTATTTCTTGTTGATTATTGAACTATAAGAGAGCTTAGAGTCTCTTGTGGAGACGGCTGATCTTGCGGTGCTGCTGGATTTAGCAGAAAGAGTTCTGCACAGGTTCTTTAGAGATCATGAGAGTGATAGAGGCTGGTTAGTCGTTTTCTCGTTTGCATTTCTACAACATTTTAAGAGCAGAGTCTAACACTGCATTTACAGAACATGTAATTTACTGTCAAGCTCTTTTCTTTTTTAGGCCAGAAACCACCTTGTGAAAATAAAAGATGTCGATTTGAATGAACTTCATTCAATAAAACATTTTTTTAATTGAAGTTCAGCATCAGAAGAAGTTTTTTTATTGGTTTTTCATTTTCAGAGAAATTTTGTTTCTGTCTGTGGGTTCTTAATATGGTGGTTATTTGTCATTCATGGGTGTGGAGTATGGTAATTATATGATGATTGCTATCTAACATACAGTCGTGTCCAGTTTGGGAATGACTTGTGCATGTTCTACTGATGATCTCCTGTTTATGAAATGTTCCAGAATCTGGTGGACGGTTTGCTCATTGTTTTTTTGAAGGTTAAATGAACGAGGGCCATTGTATGGCGACCATGAACTCAGCTTTAATACAGCGTAAGAGCATCTCTCAAAGGTCACACGGTGGCTGCATAGCAGAGTCTAGATCTTTTCTGATGACAAGCCCAAAGTTCTTCCAACTAGGCTACCACTGGGCCTGCTAAATATGTTAAATTTAGCACTTAATGTGTCGAACGTTCCCATGTGACAGTACTCCTGAATGTGAGGACTGAACGACACATCGGCAAAGTTTGTGCATAATTACACAACCTGTTCTCAGGAGCTCCGCTTCACCGCTGTAGGTGTGAACGATTGTGTAAATGTGTATTTACTTTTGAGAATCGTTCCCACTTGATGATCCTTCACTATCCAGAGAATGTTCTAAAACCCATTTCATGTGCATGAGGATTCTTCCCATTCTTGGAAGTTGCTGCCACATTATTTTATAGCCCCGGTGATTTTGGAGGATTGACGCCTACGCAGAGCTCCTCCAATATGTGTGAGTCAAGCCACTGCATAATTTCAAACTGTCAGTCCATAAAACGCCATCAAACGACTCATTACATTTACAGGGAAAAACCAACTGCTCAGTTCTGCCGACATCCCACTCAGATCAAACCGGTATTTAAAATAAAGGCAAAACAATAAAACAGAATAACTTCTACACTTTTATATTTTGGTTGGAAGCAGTGAAGCAGTGAAGGTGGGAGAAGTAGAAACTGGTCGTGTCTGTGAGAGCTTATAGTTCAGATTGAGCGACATCTACTTTATACCTCTTTAAATGCTGAAAGAAGCTTTAAGTGGAAGAAGATCTTTATGTGAAAACAGCAGTGTATTATTACTCAACCAATAACATTTTAGCTGAAAAAATGCACCAGAAAACAACATGGCAGTGTAGAAATGTGATGCTTTTGTTTTTGAAATTCTTACAAAAAAGTGCAGAAGTAAAACATGTGCACACCAGAGCTGGGATTCGAACACATCGTATCGAGTCTCAGTTCTGCCACACGTCTGGGCAGTTGTGTGAATAGCGACTGGCTGGAGTGAGGAAAAGTACTGATCAGGGTTTACCTACACACACACACACACACACACACCCACACCACAATATACATTGTAAAACTGTCTCTCTGCCCCCTACCTGGGTGGAGTTCCAGATCCTCGGGGTTGTACACGGCCAGGGGTCGGGTTTGACGTGCTTGCTTTTTAGACTGTCGTGTTGGAGCTGTGAACGGAGACAGAGCTGATACAGGACACGAGTTTGGAGTGTCTCCAAAAATCTGGAACAAAAAGAAGTAAAAAAAAAAACCCCACCATGACTATTGAGCCCTCAGCTGACATTTCATTAGAAACTGACATTCTAGTGTGGTCCAAATAGGGCAGAGGTTCAGAACTACCATTAAACACTGAAATTCTAGAATAGAAACAGAAAGTCAACAAACAATTCTGTGCAGAATTGTTTTCGTGATCTCTGTGCACATGCTCATCCTGGATGGACCGAAGGCCAGCGGAAACCTGCTGTTTTTTAAAACTAAGACCACATTTGAGCTTACAGTTACAAGTTCAGAGTGCCGTAGATTTAACTGAACACTTCTCTGTCCCGGTATTTTGGTGCATCAGTGTCCGTGGTGTGGCCGACTAGCATATATGTGTGAAGGCACTATTGACACAGATTTGTATATTAGGATATCAGCATGATGGCATTTCCTAGGGAGTCTGAGGTTATTTCAACAAGACAATTTCAGGCCTCATTGTACGTACGACAACAGTGTGGTTTTACTCAAGGCACTTCTGACCAGCTGAAGTCTTGCATCATGATCAAATTGTGAAAAAAATTCCACATGATATACTGCAACAATTGTTCACAGACCCTTAAAAAATGTCTCCCCCTTTAGCATATTCAATGACCCAATTGCAATCTACTTGCTTTCTACTGATGCCGATCCCTGCCTGACTGAGTAGAGCGAGACTGACATACACCCCCCCCCTCCCCCCAAGCTCAGGACCAGACTGCATCTTTTCACCTGCATGATGCAAGTTCATATGTTGATCAGCTCTGTGCATGGAGAGCAACACCCTGTCCACATTATTCCTAAACTCTGACGCTAGTACGCCCTCGGGTGGCTAATTGATGGCACCTGAACGGTCATTACGAGTCCCTTTCCGGCTTTTTCCCTACACTGTATGTAGGCGACACCCTAGCCACTAGGATGTACAAACCAGTGCACTGTGTTAGATCCGAGGGTTGAGTCAGGAATAAATACCAGGCCAATCAGACATCACTGCTGTAGGCACAATTACCATTGTGTATATAGTATTGCTCTTTAAAAGATGAATCCATAACAAAAAAAGTAATATATAGATTTTTGTTATAATGAATGCACAAATAATCCGGTGCAGCATCTACACCTGATCTTCAGATTTAACACTGAAAGTAGAAAAAAGACTGAAAAGCTTGGCAGGATCGATAAGAGATCAGAGTGGTGGTGGATGGGATCTGATTCGACTGAGAAGAAACTTAATTCGACAACTTCAAATCCTCTCCTGTCACTTTCAGAACTTCTGAATCCTCCACCTGCTCGTCATCGGCCCCGTTTCCATGCTGCTGTCTTTCCTTATCTCATTTCATTCTTTTTATTTCCTCCTATACACTCGCTGCCTGAGAGTTTGCACTCCGAGTCTCCATCCTCTCACCACTTTTCCTCACATTCTCCACTCTCTCTCTCTCTCTCTCTCTCTGGTTCTGTACAGATGGAGCTGAATAAGAAACAGAATCTGTTGAGTGCAGTTGGACTTTAGGCAGTCTGGAGCTGCAGCCTGACAATCCAGACAAGAATGGAAAATAGAATTGTGGGTGTTCTTGCTGCAAAATAACAGCATGTCACCTCCTGAGTGACCAAACCTACCTCAATCCCTCAGCCCAAATCTACACCACACCTACACTGTTTTTCTTACTGTAATTTGTTATCATAGAGCCAAAACGTTAGGATTGTTTGCTCTAAAATTTTTTTTTAGCGCAGTAGTGTGTGTGTGTGTGAGAGAGGGAGAGACTATATGAAGGGTTTTTAAAATCTAGGTTTGGGACAAAGCCTGAAAAATGGGTTGGAGAGAAAAAATTATAATTAAATGAACCAATATTTACATGGACGTTAACATGAAATGAACATGTTCACACCCGCCCCCTTGTGGAGACTTTGCAGTAAATATTGTTTATAAATTGTATTAGTTAAATTCTCCATATTAAGCATTTTCCATTCACTCTTTGTGTAATTATGAAGCAAAGTGTCACCTTCTCATGCTGCTCGATAAGAATCTCCACTACAATGTTCTGGAACTTCAGGTCCATGATGGCAGCCACCGTTTCCTCCTGAGGTCGCATAAGAGTTGGACCAAACACCACACCCAGGTTCGCCACGGTCATCAGATTCTGCTTACTGTGAGCCACCACACTAAAAGATGAAAAGTTAAGATAATACTTTAGGGAGTAAATACTTTCGGGGTTATATGTGAGCGTGTGTATGTCGAATCGAAGGGATCGAAGGTCACAGTGCAGTGAGAATACTTCTGCTCAGATATGTAACAGTGTGTATGTAAACATGCTAATTTTATTTATTTATAAACCTTTATTTAATCAGGAATATCTTATTGAGATCAAAAGTCCTGGCCAAGAATGGCAGCAGCACATAAAAGTTTCAAGACATAAAAGTACATATAATTAGAAACAAAGTACGACTGAAATATAAAGGAGAGAGAGAGAGACAGACAGACAGACAGACAGAGAGACAGAGAGAGAGAGAGAGAAAGAGAGACAGAGAGAGAGAGAGAGAGACAGACAGACAAGAGAAAGAAAGAAAGAGAGAGAGAGCGAGAGACCATAAACAACTAAGATGGCTCATAGGAAATAAAATGTTAGATGCGTCATGTTTAAATTGGTTTAGTTTTGTCTTAAAATATTCAAAGAGACTCTTACACCTTCAAATGAATTTGGTAGGGTGTAAAAACTTTCCTATGCTGTGTAACTGTGTGTATGCAAGGATGTATTTGGGAAGATAAACTGACAACTTGTAGCATCCATGCTAACGATCTATACAGAATTGCTGCCACATACGATCCAGCTCTCAGGATCTGCTGAGAGCACCACATGATGGTATTTAGGTGTAGTAACATATGCACACGTTATGACCAATGTGTGCACTCGCTGTGCCAACAGGAACTTTTCCATGAAGACCCTGACATTTTTAAAGGGAGCTGAAATGGCAGTAAGTGATTTTGACACCGGAGCTAACGGAGAACCCGAGCGTCCACACGGAGAACTGTAGTTAACGTAACATTTTTAGGACCGGTTAGAGTTACAGCTTGTCAGGGTGAGTTTATTCAGGATGGAGCTACAATGTGTAGGAAGCTTCTCTCCAGGTTTCAGATGAGCATTTTGCTCCAGGGCTCTCAGGGTTTTTAGGCCAAACTAAACAGATACAGCAGCTCCGGGGGGTTGGGATGCTGTACACATGCATACAGATGTAGTCAGTAAAGATCCGAAATGGAGGAGCACAGCTGCAATGGAAAAACATTCGTTTTACTTTGCTTGAAGAAAATGTTTGTAAAGTCAATAGAAATAATAATTATTTTTTTAAGCTCAGATGTATTTCTTACTACCTAAAATCCTCTTATTTTAACCAAGTGAGCATACAATCCTTTTAAATAATGTTTGTTAAGAAATGTAATGCCTTGTTTTTTTATACATCAGTGTGAGAACACATTTAGTGACAAACTTTAATTACCAACATCATGATTAATTAGAAAAACAAGATACAATGCAAATATGTAAAAATAAAGATAATAAAAAAACGTTTTCTCTGTAAGCACAATAAAATGGAGTCATACAATGTACATGTATAATATTATTATACTATTTGCAACAAACGTGATTCTGTGATCACGCCCCAATATCTTAGCAATTTCAAGAGTGCTGCATCCCTGGTTATTAGTGTAAGAATGCATTTAACTTTTTTTCCCCCAAAAGTGGTTATTTTTTTATTTCAGAGACAGTTAAATCTCTTTTTGGCCCCTTTTTGTCTTAAGAAAGAAGCCTAATAATTGCGCACACCTTGATTTAGGGTGTTGACGTTTAGGGTGTTGACCCTCCCTCATCACACAGATCCACATCACCTGCTATGCTTAAATCCATCAAGCGTTCAAATGTATCCAGCTTGGAGTAAGAAAATATGCCTAAGAATGATAATATGGTGAAAATACTCACTTGCCTAATAATTGTGCACAGTGTATGTGTGTCTGTGAATGTGTTAGAAGTCTTAAGTAACATTTACTACTTCAAATAATTTTAGTTTGGATGTTTGATGCACATTTTACAAGTAGGAGTCTCGGTTGAACTTAACCTTGGCTGGAACTTCAAGCCGATGACAAGTCCAGCCAATCACATTATAAATGCAATTGGGAATAATTGGCTCTTTCTGCGGTTCCGTTTCCAGCTGGTTCCTGAGCCAGTTCTGCAGGGCGACGAGGACGAGTGAAGAATTTAACATTGTAAGTGTAATCATCAAGCCTCTGCAACTCGTTCCAGCTATTTTTGTGAGATAATGACCCTCAGTTCCTCATGAGCAGGCCGGATAATGTAATCTTTTTCTAATTTATTTCCATTTCGAATAAATAAAAATGAACACGTTTAATGATGGTTTGTTCTTAAAGTTGCATTGGAATTACTTCTTAGTTCAGGCTAATCAGAAAAATAATTAAACACACTGATTTAGAAACATTCTTTTTGTTTCTATTGATGTATTAGGATTTTAGCATCATGTACACAACTTAGATACATTTAAGACAGGACAGGTAATTACTCCTTACACAAGATCAGTTATGGACAATTTTGTATCTTCAATTCACCTCACTTGGATGTTTTTGGACTGTGGGGAAACCCGGAGAAAGAATTTGCCTTGAGCCCAGTCTTACTGTCAAACTGAACCTGCTGCAACCCTGACCAGGATCAAGGGGTTGATAAAAATGAAATGCTACGATATGTTGACAGCTCTTTACTGTTGAGTGGTGTTTCAAGGCCCTGAACCCATGGAGTGGTAGCCAGATGATGATATTTTTTTTAACGATAAGCCTTTTAAACCCAGAAAAGCTAATTCTCAGAATTTTAGGACCCCCCCCTATTATTACACACAGTTATAAGTGATACAGTGAGGAATTTGTTTGTTTATGACCATTCCAGCTCAAACGGGCTATGTACATGCCATTAAAGATGGTTTATTAACATTAACATTTAAGTAAATGTGTTAAATAAAAAGCTATATTTGGCTTTTAATATTAAAGCGATTCAAACGTAGCCTAGGTTATGGTACAGAACTAGTAATCCGAAGGTCGGCGGTTCAAATCTCACCCCTGCCAGGTTGCTGCTGTTTGGCCCTTAACCCTCATTGCTCAGACTATATCTATACTGTAAGTCGCTTTGGATAAAGGTGTCTGCTAAATACTGAAAATGTTAAAATGATTTGGAAAGTTCAGGATCTTCTGTGGATTATTGTGTTCTACAGAGACACTTAAATGAAAGACATCTTTGAGGTTTTTCCAGGTATTGTCGATGGCTTGGCATTCTGTTAGGATGCGTTTTACAGAGTATGATGAAAATTCAGTTAATGAGTCCAAATTTTAAAATATTTCGAGTTTAAGGGGATGTAAAAGGGGACGTTACAGTTGTGTTACACTCTGAATTGTGTCTTTTCTATTGCTATTGTTTTAATCCCTTTTTTATTTTTATTTTATTGCTTTGGCAATAAGAATGACCATATTTCGTCATGCCAGCAAAGCTACATTTGAGTTTGACTTGGCCGTTGGTTAAACACACACTGCTAGGACATGGAGAACAGATCAAGTGTATGTGATGTAGAAGCAGAAGAAATGGAGAACCACTCACTTTGCCAGATGCTTGGTGACCAGGCTCAGCACTTCTCGGTTCTTCTCAGGCAGTTTGTGTACTAAGCAATGAATAGCCTGAACTCTGGACTCCGGACTGGCGCTCTCTGTTCAAAGACACAAACAATTTATTTATTCATTCATTCAGTCTGTTGTGGAACCACATGATCCTGTTCAGGGTAACGGTGGGTTTAATTCACTGCGCGAAAGGCACAAACATGAACTCATACACACACCTATGAAGACTTTTGCATCTTAATTAACATGACTTCAAGGAGAACATGTAAACTCAACACAGATAGAACTTCTCCACCTGGGAATTGAACCCATACTGTGAGGAGATGCTGCTACCCACTGAGCCAGCCATACTGGGGACGTACCGATACACTCTAACCACAATACGATACCATTCACAATACTGGGTACATGATAGGATTTTGTCCAGATATTTTAAACAACATGAATTTGAGGACAAATTATTTGTTATTAACTTAACAAAATTTCCTTTTACTATTTCTTATAGAATAAATGTTTTATTTTATGTTTTATTGATCGACACAATCAATGTCCTTTTTATTTTTGAGGTACATTCATGTTTTGTGGTAAAAATATATAGTAACAGTGCTGTTTAAAGTGAATATCGATACATCCCTAGTATTCAACATCGATTCGTTCTCATCAGGGTCACAGTGGGTCTTGAGCCAGACCTGACAAGCCTGTGCAGGACATCACAGACTTCTGCAATGTTTTTGGTTGACCAGAGGAATTGGACGTGTCTGGAAGACACCGTCTTAATTAAAATGTCAAATACAATTGTGTCCACTGAGCCTGAATTCTTATTAACTATTCATTTATTCATTCATTTTTGTCTCCTCACTTTCAAGAAACACTTCTGGAACAAAAATCACTGGAACTTTGCTTGTCAGGGTCACAGTGGGTCTGGGGGGGCTTTACATAGTAACATCACTCATCAGTGCCTAACGGTAATTGAGAAATCCAATTCACATAGTGAATATTTTTGTTAGGTGGCGGGACACAGGGGTGCCCGGATAAACCCCCGTTGAGGTCACACTAACCTCACGACATAGCGTCAAACGTGAGAATCAAACCCAGGACTAAGGATTCTCTTATGAACTACCAGTAGCTCAAAAACAAAGTTAAATAATTGAGATTACATGGTTAACCCAAAAGAGCCCACTGTGACATATCTGTCATGAACTCATTCAGAAATGTGTTCCATTTTATCTATTTGTTCTTTTTTATATTGCGCCTATTTTCAGTTTAGGACCCTGGTGCACGTTACCTTGTTACTTAAACGTAGCGTTCATATTCACAATCATGGCTGACTTAAGTTAAAAGGCTAGAAATTGATCATGCTGTGGTCTATATGGAGGAACACAATCGCCCCTGCAGTACACCACATGGCCACTAGAGATTTTACACATTATATAGTAAAATATAGAGCACTTACTTGCAGGAACAATGAACTCCTTATACAGAGCATAGGTCATTAATGGCTCAGGAAGACTCCTGAAGACAAAAAAAAAGCACGAGTAATGTCATAACAGGAGAGAAAATTTGCTATTGATTTGGTCTACAGCAGTGATTATCAAACGGTGGTACGTGAACCACTTTCTCTGGCTTTCTTTTATCAGAAAGCGGATTTTGATCTTAAAACTGTTCCCTCACAGGCAGTTTGCAGTGCCCACAGCAGACAAAATTGGTCTGAGTGGTTAAAATAGACTATAAAGTATGTGGGATCCTCAATGCTGTGTAATATAATGAATGAGTCTTGTATTATTGAGTCAAGTCCTCCAAAAATCATCATCTTACTCTTCATCAGCATCATCATCATCGCTTTACTTCTCGTTCACCGAGTGATGTGTTAGCACACTGTGATTGGACTCTACATTACACGAGACTTTATAATGCACATTAGTAAATACTGTAGTAAATACTAATGTTATTATTTATTTTGGTTACCAGCTGAAGAATTTCCTGCAATTTGAATATTTTCTTTAAAAAAGAAAAATAATCTGTGCTGGAGCCCTAGAGCGCCCTCATTCAAATATTTCTGGTTCTGCCCTGGGCTGCACTGTGTTACAGCTGTTACAGTGGGAGCCGCTCAACAATATGCTTTCTGAGGTCCAGATTTCAGTCTCCCTTCTGCCTACATAAAGTTTAGAATTTTCTAAAGTTTTTTTTACCCACCTCTCAAAACCATGCAGAGGGTGGACTGGTTACTCTAAATCAGGGGGTCCCAAATAATTCCTTATAAGGGGCCAAAAGTTTAGCTCAGTCAAGGGCCACGGGCCCAAACTAAAAGTTTATGGTCATTTTAATATCGCATGAAATTAAAATATGTCATGTTTTTATTGTTAAATTAAACACTATAGTTTATTCTAATGATCGGCGCCTTTATTGATTGTACAGATGAGTCTATATCATTATCCTTTTTAGGAAGGAGACATTTGAATCAGGCAAACCATGATATCTTTGAAAGAAGATATTTGAGCGAATATAAACTAAAAAATAGAAAAAGTAAAGCAAAAAGTATTCTTTTTTTGTTTTTCTTTACGCTGCCTTGTACGCTCCATAATAAACAGCCTCGCCAGGGTTGCCAGATACCAACAGTGGAATAATCTCTCAATCAAACTTTTGAAAGCAGGTTTTATGTGGTGAGACAAGATCGCTCTTTATATTTCAGCTGCTTTAGAAAAGAATTTTAATTAATTTAAAATTGTATTTATATTTTAAAAAATGATTACAAACCGGCTATTAACGGTTTTTCCCGGCGATCAAACATCGAAATCTGTCTGATTTGGCCATCCGCGCCGTCCCTGCTTACAGGAGCTCCCCAGCGCCCCTCTCTCCAATCCACTTTCTCTTTTAAAATTGTGCTCAGTTAAGATATTGCAGCCAGTGTCAGTTTAATAAGCTAATAAGCTATACGCAGTTAAACTCCTAAAAGAAATTTAGATGGGCCTAAAAAAATGAGACGGCCCCAAATTGGGCAGCCCTGTTCTAAATGATTTTAATAATTAAGTTCTAGACCTAATTATGATGAGGTTTGAGTAAATGTAAGTCAGCCTGGATGGGATCGCAGCTCTGTAGTCGGCGTGTCTTTACCTTAGGTACTGCTTTAACGCACTAGTGATGGTCTTCACATCCCAGTCCTCACAGTTAGCCAAGTCTATATCATTATTCTTCTCCTCTATACACAAAGAAAAACAAGCTAACATTAACTAGACAACATATTAAACTTCTAATGACTAATGAATCTACTTCTGCACATTTGTTTAGACCCACTGCCCCCCAAAAAAACCAAATTCTTTGCCTGTTTATATTAGG
>JAYDZG010000039.1:27626986-27638324 GCA_034509265.1 Microcambeva bendego
CGGGGAGAACATGCAAACTCCACACAGAAAGGACCGAGATCACCCCACCCGGGGATCGAACCCAGGACCTTCTTGCTATGAGTCGACAGTGCGACCCACTAAGCCACCGTGCCGCCGATACACAATATAATACAATATAAACACACTAGAGAGCTTCGGAAGACGTCCTCATTATGTATTTAATAAGAATGGTGAACGTGGCAGTGATGTAGAACAGTAAGATGAACATAAACAGATCACCTCGTTAATCCACGTTCACAGCTACAATGTTTTCTCAAGCGAATGTGGAATACATCACTCGAGCTCAGACAGATCTCTTAAAGGCCGCTTTATTTCCCCTCGTCTGCTTTTCTGAGAACGTTAATAACACTTCACATTTATCACCCTGCTAGAGAGCACAATGGGTCCTCTGGAATCTGTAAGATTTATCTTATTATTATTAGAACCGTTTAAGCTAATATTATTGCGGCGTATAAATCAGATAACACAGAGGTCCGAGTTAACCCGTGCTGGTTCATCCGAGAGCACCAGCGTGTTCTCACGTCCATCCTTTCCTCGGATCCTTCCTGTTCCATTCGGTGACCCTTCTTTTCCAGTCGTTCCAGCTAACCTTTTATTTTTTCCTCTCTCAGGAATTCTTTCATCCTTTCCTCAGAAAGGTCATGGCAAACACAGCAACAGCATCATCCTGGACCCCGAAGACCAAGGTTTCATTTTCAGCCCCTTGTCCTTTCCTGATCTCACGCAAACTGGTTTCAGCTTTTCAAAGGGAAAAGCTTCCTCAGTTAATAATTTTAAATAAAAGCAAGAAGGTCCCGGGTTTGATCCCCAGGTAAGGAGGTCTGGGTTCTTTCCGAGAGTGGTATAAGTACCACACAAATATATAAGGGCTGAGCGTAAATATACAGGTATTCAGATATTCACTCGTTAAGTGAATATTCAGGGTTTTTTTGGTAATCGAATCCTCTTTTTTCCCCCTTTATTAGCTCCGCCTAGCTAGCTAGCTAGTTAGCACGCTAGCTAAGAACCTACTTATTTAAGTACAATAGCCTTTTCCAATATACATATTCATCCACCAAATGAGGTGGATAATGCAAATGTCCTTTACTGACAAGTGAATATTGATTATTTTTACTTTAATAGTTAAATTGTGCCAAATGAAATCATTTTTATCTCTATTGTGGTGAATAGTTACATCCTTAAAGTTAGGTTTCTTACAGTCTAACAGTACAAGGTTATAACAACGTATTTATGTGTCTTTTTTTGTGCAAGGAGGACAGTAATAGAGATAGCTGGATAAATGAATGGATGGATATAAAAATAAGATGAAGAGCGATATTATTAATGAACTTCTGCTTATGTGGGCACAGAGACGTCTTCAGCTGTAATTGTATATATTTAGTAATGAGGAACTTGAGCCATGCTACATTAAAAAGAGCTTTCAACACATTCCTGAAAAGCCTCAACAAAAACAGAACTCATACTGATGAAAGACTGAAAATACCCTATATGACCAAATGTATGTAGACATGAGAAGTATTTGATGGACCATCTACTTCAAAACAATGTATTTAAAGCTGAGGCACTATAATGACGTTGTTCCTCTGCAGCCATATTAGTCCATTTAAAAAGGCTATTCACAGGAATAATATTAATTTTGAACTGATTGGTGATGATATTCTGTGGTGTTCTGTGATGATACTCACTGATGTTCTTAGTCATATGATGTGCATCTTGATTACGTAAATGTTCGTCTAATGATTGACCGGTTATGAAAAAATACTAAGGACAAACGCTGGCACCGTGCTAATGGGAAAAATTGGTGTTTACACTCTTCAATGCCAATGCACAATCAGAACACTGGAAATAAACCAGCATCTATAAGTGTACTGAACCTCAAACTGGCAGGCCTGAAACAACCTCTTCACTAAAATTCACCTCATAATTTTCAAATGACGTTTAACTACTCCCAAAAACAAGACCTGTTTGTAAGAAAAAGGTTTGGAAAAAAACACTTGTTCCTCAGTGGGTTGAAGTAGTTTTCAAGAAGACACAAACAAAAATAATGTTGAAGGGAAGAGCTCATGTAGTGAATATCTGGCTTACTTTAAACTGCAGCATAGCCCTATGTAATGCTAATACACTTCTATGTACACACAGGTACAGTGGACAGGGATAGTAGCAGCCTGGTGGGTAGAGCTTTGATCTGTACACTGAAAGTTTTAGTGTTTGAATCCCAGCTCTGCCATGCAGCAAACGTTAGGTTCCTTGATCAAGGTCCTTAACCCATTCTGCTTTGGGTTGCAGTACAATGGGTGAGCTGGAGGCAGCTGTCTTACTAACCAATCAGTGTCTGATCCTAGAAATTACAGGTTTATTTACTATGAAGCAGGTGTAGCTTTCTAAAGACACTTGAAATGGTTGCGTTTTAGTATTGAGAGGTGTTAGATCTGTGTGTTTTTAGTGGGAAACGTTTCTCTGTATGTTATCTGTTGTAGACAGCGGTTCATTTGTAAATAGATTTGCAAATTAGCAAAGTGCACTTTGAAGAGTGTAGCGTTCTTCCATTAATCTCTATGTGTTGCCCCGGCTATTGTACAAGTGTCCTGATCATGCACAAAGCAGTTTTGTTAAAGATAAACCGAGTCTTCTCTGAATTAGCAGCACTCGACAAGCTGGTTTTCTTTCCAGCTAAAAACATGTTACAGATCTCTGTTATATTATTACAGCACAAACACCAGACTGGCTCTAATCACTGTACCCATGTTACACCCATATGTATGTACTGACAGTCATGCAAGCGCGTTTTCTTTCATATGAGTAGGGTAAATTTATCTGATTTTGAATTCATATTTCTGTTACAAAATTTGTGAATTGACCTTAATAATTTAGTGTTAAAATGCATGACAAATTATATATTGCCACGATAAAACCATAAAAACCGGAGGATATTAGTGGCTCCTGTGAACTATTATTAGTTAGTCTTTCACAGTGTTTTCAGTCCGCAAACCCTGAACTGAGAATTAGTGGGGTTTAGATCTGCAAATCTAAAATCTAAATAACAGAAACGTGTGTGCCAGCAAAGTGCTAAATGATAACACTTATTTCTCATACACTGTGCCTAAGGCCCTAATAGCAAAACAAACTAGTGATTCATTTGATAGGTTGTTGGCTGTGTGTAGGCTTCTTGGCTAAAGATTAATTGAGATGGTTGGTTATTAGTTAAGGGAATTTGGTTTTTCTTTTTTCTTTTATTTGTTAGCACAGAAAGAAATATACCTGCAATTCCAGTTCCCTCTTTAACTCTATCTATATACAGAATATAAAGGTAATGGGGATAACTTCTAAACAGTCAATGTGTGTATCAGATTTACTTTTATTAACCACTCAGTACACAAAACTTAAACATATAAATCAGGATGATACCCGTGTTTCTCAACCTGCAGGCTTTTTAATCTGAAGATAGTAATGGAAACCCTGTAAATACTGTAGTATGTGTAGATTTAATAAACATTTATGTATAAGTATATATTTATCTATTATGACTTTTGGTAATAAACCACACAGCTTGATCAGGATTTTCCCTGATGAAAATATGCATGCATATTCAAGTCAGGTCAAGTCAAATAAACTGAAAAAACATTACAGACATCCGGGACCAAAAACTCCCAATTATCACGTCTACACCAACAGTGTCAGAGAAAACCCCCCAAAATAAAAGTGAAACTGACCACAAATGAGAAGTAGGATGAATTAAACCAGTGGTTCTCATCCTTCAGTTCAGACTGTAGAAGAATAGAAGTCTAATAATGTTTTTGTTTATATATCCAATAGCAGTCAGAGCTTTGGAGCACTTACCATTCTACGGTTTTCCTTGATTTGATTTATTTTCTACATTGTTTCATTGTACAAATCTCCAGGCTATTTAATGGCTTTTTGACCAGGAGATGGGAGTGCTGTGTCAGATGACCGGGTCTCCACAATCATCTAACCTAAGCCCAATTAAAATGATTTCGAATGACTAGAGAGGGAATGCAAAGAAGCTAAGGGCTCAGTACATCTGGGAACTTCTTCAAGACCATTCCAGGTGGCTACAACATGAAGCTGACTGAGAGGATGCCAAGAGCAATGTGGCAAAGCTGTCATCAAAGCAAACTGTGGCTATTTTAAAGAATCTATGTTCCATCATGGTCTGGATGTCTTCAGTACTAATCTAGAATGTAAAAAAAATAAAAAAAAGAGTAAAGAATAAAAACAAAAATGAGAAGGTGTGTCCAAACATTCGACTGGTACTGTAGGTTAAACTGGACGTTCTGTTTTTATGGGGATATCACACACTTTTTTGGGACTGAGGTTCACCCTGACCTCTGTACACAACTCACAAAGACCAACAACATCCTCACTTTATCATCAGCTCAGATTTCTGCTCATATGAACACAGTCCTTCCTCCAGCATGAGCTCAGTACAGCGTTAATGTGATTCTAATGAAAGACTGTAATGCTCGCTGGCTCACTCCATAAAATGAATGTGAGGTTTGGTTGCCAGATTCAATCATGGAGAACTTTTCCAGCCCTGCAAAGGGCAAAAACAACTTGCCATGTTATGTTAAAACAAAAACGACCAAAACAGAAGACGAATAAACACTGCTAGCTATGAGCTATAGGCAAATAGCTTGCCTATTTTCCATTGCTTGGCACCATGCCTTAAAGAAATATCGATTAAAGATATTCGGACAAAGATGCGCATCCATAGTGTGAACTGACAAGTCCATGATCCCTGAGAAGCTGTGTGAGGAGAAATGCGAACTACAATGAAGAGGAAACCTCAAGTAACACGAGCGCTTCCTCTGTGATCCCTCACCCGCTGCTGGCATGTTCATGTGTATATATGTTCCAGTCCACCATGTCCGCCTGGTTGAACGGTTTCCTTCTGAATGAAGGACTTGGTGACCTTGCATATCCTCCCGGATCTCTGAATTCTGGAAGAGCGACGGTGAAGCCCTATACTGATCTGCTCATGTTGGCTACTGTTAGATCCCATCATGACAGAAAAACTTCACAACACATTTTAATGTCTTCTTCAATACACGGGAGCACGGCTGAGCAACATGAAATCACGTGTGCAGAACATTTTTCCTGATGCTATTCACTAGTCAACTTGTGATCAGCACCCACATTTGACTTTATAATAGTGATACAACCAAAACTGACAAAGATCAGTGTTTACTGGGCATTGATTAAATAAAATAAATGCATGACTGATTTCCAAACCATTTGGAATAATGTAGTACAACTCAACAAATCTCAATGATTTTTTTTCTGGACAGAATGTCTGTCTGTCTGTCTATAACTTTCTATTGAAGAAATCTAGAGAGCTTTAAATACGTCTAAAAAAACCCAGTGCCTAAAAATACGAGCATTTATCTTTAATAATTGTGCGACAAAAATGATCAATATCAACAACACATCCCCAAAGAAAGTAAGAATTAGTCAATCATAATTTGTCTGTTTGCTAGATAGAATCATTATTACTTTTATTATTAATTTTAACATCATGTTTTCCACTTTTGTTACATCCATGATAGAACAGGTAATAATAATCAATTCAGGTTTAATGTCCAACACAATCATTGATGATTTAGTATCTTTAATTCACCCCCTTGCCTGTATTTGGACTGTGTGAGGAAACCCAAGCAGACATGAGAAGAACATGCAAACTCCACAGAAAGGACCTAGAACACTCCACCTGCTACTCCACCCGCTTTGCTGGACAGACGTGATGACAAAATGGGTCCACTTGTCTTTGGAACTCACAGAAATTGTATTTATGGGGAACAGACTTTATTTTCAGTGCTGGCTCTTATTTTTATAAGATCAATAGAAATAATTGAGAGAATCATATCAGCTTCAGGTCTGGAAGAATCCTGTACAGTTGTTGATAAGTGGGTGAGGGTTCAGCCGTATACACCTGACAACTGTATGAGAGAAGTTAATGAGCACAGGGCGGGTTGAACTTAAACTCCAGACCTGGTGCTGCCATTCAAACCAGGACGGCAAAGTCAGCAGGAGGACGCACAGAGTGGAAAAGCATGAGGGGCCAAAGTAGCATTTACAATCTTGTTATTTAATAACTCACGGAGTAGAAAAGCCAGTTAAATCTGTCGACTGATTTTTATCTACAAATATATAAAAACAAACATAAGTAAAGACCCTTTTTAATGTTAATGCAAATAAAAACAAATTCAATTGTAGTATCTGTTTAAGTGGAGCTGTAACAGTTCACTCTTTCCAAGATGTGATACGCTTAACAACACTGAGTTATTACTTGGGATTTTTCTTTAAATAATGAATGGCCTTTTATTTCTAAGGTAGGTACAAACAATGCAAAACAATCCTGCACACTGTATTTCGGTAGAAAATTAGAGTTTAATAAAAGTTTAAAACAACTTTCACAATGAATAAATAAATTAATACACATAATAAAGTATTCTCTCATAATAAATCCTGAACCAGCCAACCTGGAAAGTGCCGTCAACCCAGCAAGATGAATAGTGGCAGCGCCCTAAGCTGCTTAAAGTGAATATTGATTCATTATCCATGAATTACGAATCGTGGCACATGTCTCGTGCTGCATCATTTCATTCTTTTGCCCTACTGTTTAATAAAAGAAATAAAAGCTGTTGTGTAATTTGCACCTGTTTTTATGAAAGATGCTCCAGTTGGTTTGACAAATACAAATGAGGGGTGTAACGATGTCCCACATGTCATAAATATGTAAACATATTTATGTTTAATGAATCGTTAGCAGAGCACGTTGCCACTATTCACCAAGTTGCCCAATTGGGCTCAATTTAAAATTGTTTTGCACAGTTTGTACCTACCTTAGAAATCAATGTTAACAGAGACCTTAAACATCACTGTCAGTGCAACTGGGCCTATAATTTGCAAGTTAAATAAAAATTAAATTAATTATTATTAATAATATTTTAAAAACCTGCACAACTTGGGATGCGAATCTACATTTTCTTCTAACCGACACCAGAGCGGCTAATTGCAACATATCACAAAACTTCATATCCATGTTTAAACTTTGAAACAGTGCAATGTTTCATGTGGCAGTAGTGTAGAACATCCCAATGATCATTAACACCATGAGCATAACCCCTTCAGAACCAGAATGTGGATCAAGCAAGACGGTTCAGAAAGTCCAGAAGTTTCCAAACCCAAGTTTGTTCCAGTTGTTTCTCCAGATGTGTATTGTTTTACAAGTACACACACACAGCAAGATAAAGTTTAGGGAAAGCCCGACGCGAACGGATCTGGGACATGCTGAAGGGCAAAGAAAGCACATGAATGAATTCGAAAGCATCATGTGATCATTCTCTGCCAAAACAAAGCAGATTACATGATCCACCAGGCTTTTGTTTAATTGTGTCCTGCCAGTGTTGACTGTGTCCAATTGGTTCACTGTAAACACACCTAGAGCCATCATGTCACAGTGGTCAACAGGTCTGACTGGATAGAGAACAGTAGCACGGCTGTTACCGTTTCCATTCGAGGTATTTTTTCCATCATCATGGAGAAGTGTGCTTCTCTGTACCTGATCATCTCTGTGCTGTACCTCAAAACAGTTAATGTGGTGTTTTAAAATCTGTGAAATCTGTCCGTTATGACGTCGCCAGGACTTCTCGAGACGCACTGCACTCCCAGAAACTACATTTTTAAGTTCTGGAGCTATGAAGTTTCTTTCGCAGTATGTTTAATACCCTCATCGAGCACTTCAGGTAGCCAGGGAGCAGTAAATATTTTACAGAACGTCCACCAACGCCTCAGTTTCCACAAATGCATCAAGAAATCCTGTGGTGAACATTAACTGAAGATCTTGACCTGAGGCAGCATGTTTAATGCATTTTGTTCCTGCCACATGACTGGATAATCAAGCGAATGATAAGATGTACAGATGTTCCTAATACATTTATCAGAAACTTTTCAGGAGCTGGGGTGGCATGCAGGTACTTCTTCAAGCATCTGTTGTCGATGGAGCTTTGATGAAATAATTACTGAGCTGTGAATATCAAACGTTGTTGGCTATAGTGACCCCAAAAAATGTACTTCCCTGACCTTTACAAAGCCTCTGCTCTGATCAAGTGGATGCCGGGAACCCACAGTCAGCTCATTCACTAGCTTTTTGACCCGGTACTTGGCCAGTGCCTTACCATTCTTCCTTCTCTATGATGTTACATAATAATGATATTTTAGGATGGTGTAGGGTTTGCACACACAGGTGATCAAAGAGTACAAAAAAAGCATCAACAGGCTTCACACTGTCTGAGAAGGGTTCAAGTGTTGTAGCTGGTTCAGTAGCTCCTGGCTTCATTCTCGTGCAAGACAATGCCCAACCTCATGTTGCCAGAGTGTGTAGGCCTGAATCCCATCAAGAAACTTTATATCATTTAATGCGTTTCATCACCTGATTATTTTGAAATATCTGGGAGTTTTATTTCAAAAACAAACTGTTTAATAACCAAGTGATCTCAATGTGATCTCATCAGCTAGAACAGCCACCACTCTTTTGAGAAGTCTCACAAGACTGGTGGGATTTATGTGGATGTGCTCTGACGATGCCAAGAAAGCTTCAATTAGTGTTCAAGTTTGTTCCAAACGCTTCCCTTCTTGCTGGAACAGGGCAGAGCCTTGTGTAAACTGCTGTATCCAGCATGGAAGAATAGAATAAGCTTTATTTAATTGATCTATTAACACCTTTGTTTTAAAATAGTAAAAAAAAGAAGAAAAACAAATCAGTCAGTCATCGCTGGGTCCACTGCTTACAGGAACAGAATTTCTCTGAACAACAGAAACACAGAAAGATCCTTCTGAGCTTCAGACATTCCTACAAAAGCAAGAAAGCTACAGAGCAATCCACCAAGCCCACCCCACAGCAAAAAAAGACCCAAAAAGGCCTTAATTTCACAAGCACATTATTGCTAGACTATATTTTTAGCTTTTTGCGCAAAGGCTTTCCAGGAAGAACGTTTGGTAGGTCTGCACCACACCATATAAGCAGATGTAAACAAGAAGGTCATTCTCCAGACGGTTATAACATGATCCTGTTCACACTCATTCACACTGAACCATCATGAGTACGTACCATGATACACTTCACCCTCAACTCAACACCATATCTGAGTTTACTGGCTGCATGTGAACACAGCGATGTGGAAGAGAATCAACAAGACTGAACCAACCACTCCAGCTAAACAGGCTGGATATTCAAATGAACAGGGGTCATGCAAAATCCCACAAGATCCGAACCAAGCAGGTAACGAGCATTCAATTGTTGGTTTTGTTATTTAAATTTACATTCAGTGCTAAAATCTACATCAAATAACAACACAATGCCTTACATCTGTACCTTTAAATATTAGTCAGAAAAAAATAAGTCAGTTCGATGCTCAGCACTCGATCGCCTTCACAGCTAAGGTAGAATCGGATCCTTTCTCATTATTGAGTCCGTTAACCTTTTAAAGAACCTCATAAGGCAGCATTTCGAGGCATCTAAGAATTCCTAAATCTTATCAGCATAAACATCAGCACTGTGTACGGAAAGACCCTCCCTGATCGATGCACTTTTCATCTGTGTGCGGGTGGCATTAATCAGCCAGCAGAAGTTACATTAGTTATGAGAGCGAGAAACCCTATCTGGCTTAATCTTAGTCCTAGAGCCAGCTGTAGTCCAGTGGTTACGGGACAAGCAATCTGAAGGTCACCGGTTCTCACCCCTGTCAGGTTGCTGCTGTTGGGCCCTTGAGCAAGGCCCTTCACCCTCATTGTTCATACTGTACACTGTAACTGAGCTAAATGCTGATTGTAGTCCCACCCCTTTATGAAAAACAGGCCAATCACTGTTCATTAACCGGTCAGCCTGGCCAGCAGGGCAGAGCTGAGACTTGTACTACAACTCTGATGTTCGGCGTGTGCACCGCCTGAGTGGCTTTAGCTTCTTCTGTCTTTTTAAGGTCTTTGCAAGTGTGTGCAAGGTCAGATTTTTGGGGAGTG
Source organism: Microcambeva bendego (assembly GCA_034509265.1). Classification (NCBI taxonomy): domain Eukaryota; kingdom Metazoa; phylum Chordata; class Actinopteri; order Siluriformes; family Trichomycteridae; genus Microcambeva; species Microcambeva bendego. The sequence continues at coordinate 27,637,043 of JAYDZG010000039.1, forward strand.
GCTCCTGAGGTGAGGATTACAGTTTCAGATTGTAAAATGTTGTTCTGATGGTGTTCGGCATAAATAAGAGATGGGTGCATTTAACAGAGGTTTGTGATCAACAGAGTAGGCAAGAGTAGTCTGGATTCCTGTTAGCAAGTAGCTATGGATCAGCTTGGGTGGAGTAGTGATTTACATGACTGCTGAGATCCGGGGTTTAAATCTCTGGATGATATGTGCTGGCTAAACATCTTCACAGAGAAGACTGAGGCCGTGTCTGAGGGAGACGGCCGAAGCCGTGCTGTGGACTTACACACTTGTGAGGCAATTGCTGCATCGTCTCCAAGCTTCTACCATACTGGATTTTTTGGCTCTTGTATTTGTTCCGCTTTGGTCATTATACTACTATTTATTGTCAAATTTAACATGTATATGTTAATATTTTAGAATATGAATAAAATTTGCAATCTAAAGATCGGATGTCTTCATATAAAAGAACTAAATCATGAACTTCTAGAGATCCTACTACAAATACAAACATATTAAAATCGGTCACCACAGTGAGAGCAGCCATTCTTCTGACAAGTCTTCTGTGGGAATTTGTGGCCACTAAATTTAAAAAAAGATTTGAATAGCTGGACACTGATGATGGTTAAAAAGCCTTAACTGGTGTTCGAGCTCATTCCAAAGCTGGTTAGTGGGGCTGAGGTCAAGGCACGGGCAGGCTACTCAAGTTCCCTGAAACCATGTTGTACAGCCCATGCTTTGTTCGAAGGGTGCAGGGGTCACTGTGTATGTGTCCAACCCCAATCCTCAAGGTAGAGGCTACTGCCACACACACAAAGAAACACACAGGTGCCAAGACACAGAACAGGTGCTCACATACTTAATGGTGCCCACATAATAACATAGTTGTGTAAGCAGCAGAAAGTGTACACATGACGTACATCAACCACAGACACATTACAGTCTTCGTATCATAACAGTTCACCTTTGTAACCTGCATGTGATTACAATAAAGCCAGTGTCGTCACCGGGCTGAGCAAAATGATCAGGACTAAACCAGCTGCATCACAGGACAGGTACGAAATGAACATGTAAACATCAGTAACACATTTAACCATGAGTAATTAAAAATGGATCAACTTTTACTGTTTACAGGTCAGATGCTTAAGATAAAGACCGGGAAATCCAACCCTGTACCTGCTTCACCTACAACTATATTAACTGTATTTTTTCACCAACCCGACGTCCAACTGACTGACTGCACTGTTTATGTATTTATATATACAAAGAATATATA
>JAYDZG010000039.1:27793260-27806204 GCA_034509265.1 Microcambeva bendego
AATAATAATAATAATAATAATAATATTATTATTATTATTATTATTATTATTATTATTATTATTATTATTATTATTAAAACTCCTACTAATACAAAAGGTAAAATAATATGGATGATGATGATGATGATGATTATTATTATAATAGTTATTATTATTATTATTATTATTATTATTATTATTATTATTATTATTATTCCTTCTATTTTCAGTGTTTGTCTTTATCTCCATGTATTGGTTTAGCTCAACTGCAACCCATGCAGACCTGACAACTCCAGTTTTTCCCATGATGCTAAGAAAACAGTGTGCTGTGCTGTGCTGAGACATGATAAATGTTTCTGACAATCAAAGCCAAGTTTTAGACATCCATGTGTCTGTGCGGACGAGTGTACATGTTGGACTGAGTGTGTTCAAATCCTGCTGGGTCCTCTCACAGATCAGAGATCACAGCTCTCCACCACACATGCTCCAGAGACCCTGGTCTGCTGCAATATTTACTGCCTACATGAGCCTCCCAGCCACCCTGAAATACCTTTAATAGACACATCACACCAAATTAGCCACTCCACGCAGCTCTCGCATCAGCATGGGCTACGTTTATGAACATGAGATATTTAACACATGCTGGTGCCTTTGGGCAAACATTTGCTGACTGGAAAAGTTGAAGCGGCGACACAGAGAAACAGTGTGGGTGCTACACAGCTCAGAGGTCCTGAGTGAATAAAGCTATGACAAACTGGGTGTGTACGGGTGTGGGGTGTGAAGAGTAAAGATAGGTTGCATTGTCAACTAAGCTATATACAAGTACTGACTGAAATGAAACATTGTTTTTCCAGGAACAGGGCGCAACACTGAACAAAAAGTGCAAAACAATACACACAGTGCAGAATAAAACCGAACAATAAATACAACAGCCTTACAAGATACTGTATATAAAATACATTTGTAATCTAAAATGAAATGAACGGAGACCAGGGAAGATAAAAGAGAAGTGTTGGTCAGTACATGGTACATAATGGGTGAGGTAGAAAATATTGAGTGTAATTGTTTGAGTGTGTGTATGTGTGTGTGTCCACCAGTTTAGACCTGGCTTGAGAAGTCTAATAGTTTTGGGTTGGAAGAATTGTATTTCTGTATTTATGTGTTTGGTGTGTTCCTGACTTAATCCATCAATGTGTGTGTGTGTGTGTGTGTGGTGCGAGTGGAAGGAATAAAAGTAGAATAACAATAGTGTTTATACTATTTATTGTATTTAAGATCATGTTTTACACTCTTGGTTACATTCCTGACAGACACACATTATTTATTCAGTACAACAGTTTATATCAAACACAGTAATGGATACATTTGTATCTCCAGTTTACGTTTTTGGACTGTGGGAGTAAACCAGAGTAAACTCCACACAGAAAGGACCTGGACCGCCCCACCTGGGGATCCAGCCTTGGACCTGTGACAGTGCTACCCACTTAGCCACGAGACGCCCAAAATAACAATACTGCTCACAAATGATGAGCTTTGAGCTTATTTTCTCTCCAGTGAGGCACTGCTCCCATCGAGGGTAATAGGTGACAGTGACATGCAAAGAGTTAAGACAGGTTTCTAATTAGTGTATCAAATCCATCAGCTCAAAGTTGTCTGAGCACGAGCTTCAGTATCAAGGAACCGAATAAAAGATTTTAAAAAATTAGCTTTTGTCACATTCAGGAACTGAAATTAAGAGGCCATGCCCCAAATATTCAAGTACTAGCTCAATTTCTTTGAGTAACAAACAGAGGGTTTTCATTTTTAAAGAGTCCATATAACCCCAATATTCTGTGTCACTCTGCTCTCCTGCTATACCGCACAAGATCATTTGACTTGGAAATTGCTGGGTGCTTTAGTTCTTTTGTCATAACAGATATTTAGGACTATTACCACAATTTATTTGGAAACTGTGTCAAAATGCCAGTCTGCCAAATTATGCGCTGAGATCTTACTTTGCTTTGGGCACCAACAGTCTGAACACTATGAGATTATTCAGCCAGTCTAATGTTTTCTATTTCATCATCTGTGGCTCCACTGTAATCATCTGACTACCATGTGCTAACATCTCCCTATAGCCTCAGATTCCACTCTATACAACATTGCCAGAATTCATTTACCAACCAGGATCAAATCAGCACTTCTTCATTAGGATCATCTGTCATTTCTGGCCTTGCATGTAGCTATATATGGCACAATCTAAAAAATCCATTTGTTAAAATATTATTCCATATATTTCTTTTCTGCCAGATTAAACTAGCATTTTCCTGGATGTTATGATGATTGCGTACTGAAAGTTAAAAGAATTTAACACTGTTTTAATATATATATATATAGTTTCTAAAATTTGACATAATCTTAATAGGGCACATCAAATATTTGATTACATATGTCAAAAAATCAACAAGCTTCTGATAAAATAGCCTTTTTTTCCGGCTGTGTCTTCATTATTGATACCCTTCTTGACACAAACCTTCCTGTATATCTGGGCTTAGAACCAGCACTACAATGTACTGATTTATGTGTCCTTGTAACTAAGCACTTATATATCTATAGGACAATCCTGTGTCTCCAATTAACCTCCAGAAAACACAGAAAGGACCCAGACCGCTCCACCAGGAGATCGAACCCAGGACCTTCTTGCTGTGAGACGACAGTGCTACCCACTTGTTCTAGCCCCCGTGTCGCCCTTTCAACAAACTTCTGATACAAATTAATTTTATTTTTTTAGTTTTATTGAATAAATGAATACGTTTTGATTTGAAAAGAAGACAGACCAGCGTTTGCTCCCCAAATGCATCAGTCTGCCTTGACTGCTCATGACCCTGATCTAAGAGCTGCTGTTTTAGAGATGCCCACTATCAGGTGCTGTGATGAAGAGATAATCAGTGTTTTCCCTTCACCTGTCAGTGCTCCTAATCTTATGCCGGTCAGTGTATATCTGTAGAAAGTGTTATTACTCTCTGTTAAGTCTCTGGTCTTATTAAGGGAGAGTGAATAATAAATTGTAAAGAAGAGCCTGGGCTCTGAACTGAGATGTCTCAGCTCAGTGTGTGGGGCTCTGTACAGTAGATGCTGAAGAACCTGAGAGTTCTGTCTCACCACAGTAAACAGAGAGGTTCAGATTCCTGATGGTGTTGAAACACAAGCAGCTTACTGAGGGAGCTTGTTTGCATTTGAACCACAGAGGAGAGAACAACAACTTCTACCTGTGAGGCTAAATCTCAACCAATCTGCCAACTTGGATGAGGTTAGAACTGTTAGATAAGCTTTAGATTGTTTTACTTTGGTTTGTCAATATGGTTGTTAATTTGTTCTCTGATCTCTGATGTAAATAGAATCTTACTCGGTAGGTTTTACATCGCTTTAAGGCCTTGTGGTGCTTCTTCATTTCAAATAAACCCTAATAATCACTCACAGGATTAAGAAAGGCTTTACAAACATCGAATCAAAGTGTTGATAGTTAAGGCAGCCCCATGCTAACAGGTTTTGGTGTCTAAATAAGCTTTTAATCTGTATCAGGAACTGAAAAGCTTCTTATTTGACAATATACATCCTGTCCTTCTGTCTCTTAGTCTCTAAGGACCTTCATGTTTATTAAGATTTTGGGTGAAGCCCCATAACTGAAGAATTTACTCAGCTGGAGCTGGAGGTCACCCGGTTAGCACACAGATGGGGCATTTATTGAGCTGAAAAGGAAAACGTCGGCTTCTGGCTAAATCCAGTCCTGTTTGGAAAGGCGGAAAAGTGGAAAGAATTGTCAGTTTACTGTCAATCAACCTTCCAGGATCATCTGAGGGCCACTTTAACTACATTCTCCCTGCCAGCACCTACTCGCACCCGATGCCATCCGTCGATGCTCCACCAGCAGGAACCGGAGAAGAGCGTCTACAGGAGCTGAGAGGCGAGCCTAAGGGCTGAAAGACAAGAAGCCAGGGGCAAAAGCAGAGTGCGAGAATGTGTCCAGGAAAAGGCATCGCCCTGAGCCGAAGGAAAGACGTTGTGTGGCCAGCCTGGGAAACCCACAAACCCACCAAACTCTGAAACCCTGGCAAACACAGGAAACTCAGCAAACCTGGCAAATATGACTTACCAAGGAAACCTACCAGACCCTGTAAACCCTGAAAACCTGGCAAACTCACTTTACCAGGGAAACATACCAAACCCTGCAAACCACACTTACCAAGAAACTTGCCAAACCCCTCGACAGGTGATGATTTTGGATTTTTTCTTCCCAAAATTGATACTTTATTGTTACAGTTTGCTTCTGTTTATTAATACAATATTTATCATTGTTGTCTATTTTCTTACAGAAGCTTTAACCAGCAGCCCTAACCCTGTTCCATCACACCGTCAGAACCCCATGCATCACGTGAGTTCGTCACCGTCTGTGGTCAGAACCTTTATTTTTACACTAAAGTGTGTAAACTTTCACTTATTTTGTCCTCCACAGTTAGTACACCACAGTGATGTCAGAGGAACAGAGGGACTGGTATGTGGAAGATGCTCTGGCAGCGAGTGATGATGCCAGCCTGTATCAGTGAATCAGAAGGAACCTACAGAAGATTTATTCTAGATATGAACAGCTCAGGTTCCGGGATCCATTCCATATCAGGTCAGGATACGAAAAAAAAATCTTAACAAATACACCATGGAAAACGTTCCACACGTGAAGCTCCCAATGTCTGAACACACATGCACTGTGTGTTTGCAGCACTGGCCAGGCTATCTTCATGACTGCTACTGCAATTTCCACCTGCAGTCCATGCAGTCACACATCTTCAGCATGGTCGATGAGTTTAACTTCTCCAGTGGTCAACCTAACATTTGACAAGAGCCTTCAAAACCATAGTCAGGAGTCGAGGAGATCCAGAAGACAGATTTTCTCAAATCTCAGCTATTACCAGGTTCTCCATGCCCCCTCATTTCAGTGTGGCATGAGTTATAGGAGGTATCCGTAAGTCTCATTTTGGGTGCTGCATACATCTATGCTGGGCTGATTTAAAAGGTTTTGGGGAGAGCCTGAGGCCAGTTATCCTAAAAGCCCCTCCCATCTCACCCCTGACAGCAGTGGGACCGCCTGGCAGAATAAAAGCCAGGCAATAAAAGCAAGGAGGGGGCACTGAACAGGGGGGTACCCTCAGGCAATGGCCCATGTGGCCTCTGGATAAATCCTCCATTGAAAGCTTAATAATCCAGACACGGGCAGGCCGAGAGGGAGAGGACGCCTTCTAATCCAAAACAACAGCACCCACTTTAATTGCTCCTTTTGTCTTCTAATGGTGGGATAACTCAGAGAGAAAGTGAACAGTGGAAGATGTATCAATAAAGCCGCTACTTCAAATGGGTTTGGGATCATGAGTTTGATCGGAGGATTTAACGTATGGTGACCTTGTGTAGTGTCTTGTAAGGAAATCTGCAGAAACTGTGAGTTTACAATTAAGAAAATAGGACAGTATGTAAAACACATATAAAACAGAACACAGTCATTGTCCAGTTCTCTCAATTAAGCTCAAAACAGTTACATTATTGGTAAATACATGGCGTGTTTATGTCTGCAATATATTTTAAACGGAAGAGTTAACAATGCACATTTTCTTTAATGTTTCTCAAAGTTTTACATTGATAAAGGTTGAGAAGAATTGTACAATCATTTCCCCAAGAATAATTAATTTGTATTTATTTCCATTTCCATTCCACTGAAAGTGCCTCGCCCTGTTCTCACTTCCAGAGGTGAAGTTATCTGGTAAAATATTTATGCATAAACATTTTTAAGTATGCATTAAATAAAGTATGCATAAACATTTTTACTTGAGTAGAAGTATAAAATTACTTGTAATCACTGTAAATGTACTTTAAGTTAAAAAAGGGATTTTAGAAAAAAATACTGTTTTTTTAAAACAAAATATCTCTTAAGTCTTAGATACACAGGACATAACACAAAGAGTTAATCTTTTAAAATGTATCTAATCTAGTTGTGATACACACTGAAAAAGAAATTGCAACAAAACTGGATCTTAAGCAAAACATTTTAGTGAATTTAGTAAATTACATTTAGGCACTTCAAAGCAATTACCATGAAAATCAAGATCATTTTAAATGTACAATTGCAGTGTTTATATCATAAAAACCATAAGTGATGCTCACCTGACCATCCAGACCGAATTTATATATATGAATTAAAAAAGAATGAATCTTTAGATAAAAACACAGTCCTCATTTGATTCCACTGATTCATTTGAAAAGAGTCATTTGGGAAAGTGATTCAGTTTGTACTCATGCGCTAGAGAAATTTAATTCAAGAGATAAAATAAACCAATAAATATTTCGTTGAAACTAACGTAATGAGCCTGTTTTGAAACTGTAGTGAGTAAATAGTAGATTTTTCTGTGTAAAAAGTAAAAAAGTATTATGTAACAGAAATACTCACGTAAAGTACAGATACCTAAAATAACTTAAGTACAGTAACGAAATAAATTGTACTTCATTAATTACCACCACGTCTGCACACGTCTCCTGGATTTCACCCACATTTTGACTTCTGTTAATCACCTTGATTTGTTTTATGTGTTTAGTCTGTATTTGTTCTTGTTTCGTCTGTAGTCCATAGCTTCACATGTAATCATATGTATGTCAGTTCTGATCTAAAAGAACAGAACTTAATGAAAGGACAGTTTACCTTAGCCCCACGCATGGTGCAGGTCTGGCTCTGAGAATCACTTCACTCTGCAAACAAAAAATATACTAAAGTTAGAAGAGTTCAACATTTTTTGATTGTGAGGACTCACTAAGATGGGAGGAATGTAAGAATCGTTCACTAACTTTCTCCATCATCACCTAGCCTCACCATGACCCTACTTTGCATAATAATAGATTGTTTGAAGAGGGGGGTTGTGTCTCACTTTGTGCCAAATACATGCTAATTATGACAGCACGGGGTCAAACTAATTAGCTCCGACTATGAACTTGAATGTAGCCATTTCGTGTGATATCTGGACAGCTATAACAGAGAGCCGCTCTGAAGCACTGCATTGTTCCACACCATGCTATTTTTTTGTATTTGTTTCATGAAAAATGGCAATACATATACACTTAGCCTTTTGTTCCTAATGATGCCATAATTATCCATTTTCTCCTCGGGATTCAGAGCGGAGGCACGTTAACAAGTTGAATGTGTTGCTCCATCTAAGCACGGGTCAACACACACCATTAGATCTTCAGCGAATCATAACTGTCTTTGTTTAGCTGTGCTAAGTAAAGCATATCATTACAAGACACTGATGGTGCTAAGTGGTAGTTTAAAGGTCCATAAATTCAATTAGACACAATTTAATCCTGACTTGCACCTTTTTTTACTTACTGATCCGAGCGACGAGCCGGCTCGCACTGCTCCGCTGAGTTTTTGAAGAATTATCGTCCGGGATTTCCATTTATATTGTCATTTTAATGGCACCTCTCTCAAGCGTGAGGGCCTCAGATGCTCAGAGGGCCACAATCACAGCTTAGATCTCCCATAGGACTTCCACTAGTCATTAGAGCGGCTGTGAAAAGAGGCACCCCACAGACACACATACACAGACACAGACACACACACACACCTCTTTTCGGTTGACCTGATGCTTGAAATGGTGCTGAAGGTGGAGTTTTATCAAGGAACAACCGGTTAACAACCAGTTAACATTTGCACCAGCTTAATGGTTAATGGTCATGTATTAGAGAATTGGGACACATCCAAGAGTGTTTGGAAGCTACTGGCTTTCAGTGCAGAGGAAAAAACCCAAAATGTTTCCTGCTTTTGCCTAATGAATCAGACCCACTGGGACTATGAGCAGAGTTCTGTCCATCGAGTTTGCATGTTCTCTCTGTGTCCGCATGGGTTTCCCTCAGGCGCTCTGTTTTCCCTCCAAAAGTCCAAAGGCACACCGTCAGGAGCTACCAAAGATTAGCAGATGCTTTTATCCAAAGTTACTTACGATACTGTGACAATATACTGTCTAAGCAATTGAGGGTTAAGGGTCTTGTTCAAGCGCACAACAGTGGCAACCTGGTAGTGGTGAGACTTGAACCAGTGACATTTTGACTACTTGTCCAGGGCTTTAGCCACTAGGTTACAACTGTTCCTGGCAAACAGTTTAGGCGGTTTCCTGCCTTTTGTGTAATAAATCACTGCAATCACAGATTTTGAACTGAGCAGCATCTTTTCTGTCTAGAGTTTGCATGTTCTCCCAGTGTCCACGTGAGTTTTATCCGGGTGCTTTAATTTCCTTCCACAAATTGATGTGCAGTCAGGCTGACTGAGCTACCAAAAATTGCAAAGGTCACATTTAGCCATTTAGAAAAGGCTTTAATCCAAATCAACTAACTGTACTGTGACAGTATACTGTCCAAGCAGTGCTCAAGGGCCCAGCAGTCAAATACATTAATCACTAGACAAAAAATGGCCAAAACTGGAAAACTTCCTGTGAAGTCTAGTCTTCTTGCCTTTTGATTAATATACCAGACCAACTGCAACCCTAAACAAAAGGTTTGGCCTGAGCAGCATCCTTTCTGCCTAGAGTTGGCATGTTCTCCCTGTTTTCACATAGCGACCTGCCGTGGGTGTTCCCTACCTCCTGCTCAATGAATAAGAGCCATTGCATCTCTGATCAGCATAATCAGGATTAAAACAGATACTGAATGAATAGTATGTTAGATTTGCACCTGAATAGTATGTTAGGTTTGTAGCCTTCATGATTTTTATGTGTACTGTACGTGTTGTAAGTAGCCTAGCGTGCACTGCAAAATCATTTTTGATACTGGTACTGGTAGACTCGGTAATGTAGTGGTACCAGTGTAAAACCTGTCCAAGTTTTTCTCTGGTAACAGAAACACAGCTCTTGACTTTAGATTATAAACAGACAAGAGTGAAGAGGAGGCGCAGACACGCGCCGGGTCACTTGTAGGTCTTCATGTTTGTTACTACCTCGAAGAAGCCTGTGGTCCCATCCCTCCCTAACTTCCTATGCCTTTGTGCCCCTAGACGAGTCTCCTCGGGGCTTGCACTCTCCTGAGAGAGGAGAGAGGGTAAGAGGGAGGGATGAGGCTTCACTAAAAAGAACAGCTGCTATAAAAGAGTGCCATTTCCCCCTGCTGCCACCGCTCTGGCAGCCCAGTAATACCCCCATTCACACATGGCACCCCTCACCAAGCCCCTCCCGGTTAATATGCAGATGAACTTGTTTCTCTTTTTTGTGAACTCCGGTGACAAAGCGGGAAAGCATATGCTTAAAATATTTATGATCTCACCCTGTAATTAAGAGCAAGCGAGGCACTCGGTGAGCGAGGCAGACCAACGCAAGCTGTGGTAAAGCAGGCCGTTTCTGCGAATGAGGATACACACACACACACACACACACAAACACACACATACGTACGGCACAATGCCAGGTACTATTGCCCTATCTATGATGCAAATCCCAAAGAGTGCTATGGGTAAGTTGAGCATGTACAGGTATGATTGGCTATGTCTGAGGAGATGCCTGAGGCTGTGTTATAGATTGGTGCCCCGTCTGGGCGTGTTACTGCAATTTACTCAGCGATTACAATCAAATCAGACTTTGACCATAAAAATAAATAATAACATGAATGAAGGTTTCTACACCTATCTGCAATGAGTGCAGCTGAAACTCAATAACTGGAGCGGTGTCCACATGCTTTAAATCTTACTTTATTTTTCCAAGCTGCATTACACCACACAACACAAGTCATAGAACCAGATTCATGAGGGTTGTTCAGAAAGTTTCTGCACTGGATGCACCAACCAGGATGTTGTAATCCTGGGCCCAAGCCCAGATAAATGAGCAGGCATGTGCCGGATGTTGATCCGGCGTAAATAAAAAACAGGTCAGATGCATCAATAAAGCAGATCACGATCCGCTGTGGTGATTCCTTACGGGAACGACTATAACTACATTTTTGGTTAGAAATAGTGAGGGTGGGAGGAGTAGAAATCTGTTGTGACTGAGAGAGCTTATGGTCTAGATTTGGCACCATCTGATTTCCACTTTGTTAGACACTAAAAGAAACTTCAAAGGGAAGAAGATTTTAATGTGACGATGATGTGAAAGCAGCGGCTGGCTACGCACTCAACAAAAAACTTGTTTCTCTGATTTATTTATTTTGGAAAATATTAACAAATAGATTTGCTTTTAAAGTAGGGAAACTTTTTAAACTTTATAATAATGTCCAGACCTCCACCAAAGCAATCTCAAAGTATGGATGTACTATATGTATATTTTAATCATGGAAAAAAGTCATGGACCATGTCAAACATTTGCAGTTTTTTAATTCTTATTCTAGTTTATAGAATAAAAAAACACATCTCATTTTGGTTAAACACTAGAAATAGTAAAAAAGTTTCTCATTATTTCCATTACTGTACATAAAAATATAAATAAGATAAAATCACCAGATGACAAATAATCTAATTGTTATATATTATATATTTAATACATAAATATGAACATATATAAATTGCTTATATATTTGTAAATATATAAACAATTATTTTCATATTAGATTCTTGGTCATACAATGCAAGTTTTCTTTTACAAATGTCAGAACAACAAAAATAAAAAGCATAAAGCAGATATTATGGCATGTACACATGATGGAAATGATGATCATGCTCCACACAGAGAGGTCTCTCTCTCTCTCTCTCTGTATCTCTCTCTCTCTCTCTCTCTCTCTCTGTATCTCTCTATGTCTCTTGCTCGTCCTCTCTCATTGCTCTGGAACGATCGTTCCCTTCCTTCAGCTCTCCCGTTGATTGTATTCGACGTGCAGTGTAGAGATGAAAGCGGGGCAGACAGCTGGCCCAGTACTCGCCCACACCTCACTCACCTCATCTGCCTCCTCCTCTTCCTCGTCTACCTTCTCGCTCCGTCCTCGGGGAGTGCCGCATCTTCTCCACCTATCCTCCACATACGGGTCTCCTCCCGGTGCTTCCTGTGCCCGCTCCACGGCTTCACGTTCCCGTCTCCCTCCTTCAGGAGGCGCGTCGCTCCGAGCTCGTTGTCTCGCCGCCGAGCTGCTCTGCACCACACTGGCTCCGTTTTGTCAATAATCATTTATTTGTAGCCGGCAACGTTACATCTGACCTCCCTGTTTCATCAATTATGGATAGATGATTGGATGGGAACATCTGCACGAGCCTGTACACACCTCGTGGCTGAGATTAGATCAAGTATTAAACTGTTGTTTATTGTCAGGCCAAAACTCGGCAGTGAAGAGCCGTGGGGGAATTGCTGTGAGCCTCAGTGCTAAAGAAAATACAACTCCCATCAGCGGGCACCATGATTGTTCAGCAGTGCTGTCGAAAAGCCCCCTCCCCTCCTTCCCCACCACTACCAAGCATGATGGCCATGTATTATTTACAGGTATTACTGGTTGTTATAAGACACGCGATAAGGGCTCTTGGCAGACGAGCTGGTTAGCGCTTGTTTTGTAGCGATGGAAAATGCATGAGGCCGAGCAGGCCGCTAACACGCACCAGGCTTAGACGAGCAGATGGAGCTTCCGCGCTTTGCCAAAAGCGGCCGGATTACTCGGAACTGAAAAGCCCAGCAGCATCTCTGAAAAAGCACAAACCTCTGGTGACTGAGCCCTTAATAAATCCCAACACATTCTGGATAGGGCTTTGAAATTATGAGGCAAGAGCCGATTTTTCAAATATTCATAAATTCAAGGTGAAGATTGGGCAACTTCATGTTAATGCCCATGGTTATGGAATAGGATGTTCAATAAGATCAAGGCCGGGTATCCCCAAAGTTTTGGTTGTTTAATGTATAATGATTTTGTAGGCTTGGAAAGCAGTTGCATTTCAGTGCAACTCACTAACCTTGTAACCTGGGGTAAAGACCACACAATTCAAAGACAAAACAAAGGAAACGTTTTTCTTTAGTTTTGGTATTCACTGATCAGGCATAAGACTATGACCACCCTTATAATATTGTGTCGGTCCCCCTTTTGCAGCCTCATATGCAGCAAACTGTGACACCTCTGACACCTTTCTATCAGAACCAGCAAGTGCCCTTTAGCAAGGCACCTAACCTCTAACTGTAGATAGGGCTGCTCACCGCTCCGGGCATGTGTGCTCACCACCCCCTGGTGTTCACTAGTGTGTATATGTGTGTTTCAGAACATGGATTGGGTTAAAACATGGAGGACAAATTTCAGTGCACAGTGATAAAAATAGAATTCTAAATCTAAAAAACCCTAACCCATTGTTCCTGCTTCTAACAACAAATTTGAGGATAAATGTTCACTGTGTAACATATCCCACTTTTTAATTAAGTGCAGTGATGAAGAGATAATCACCAAATATTTTTTGAAATCCCCAAATATTGTTGAATATTTGTTGAAATAACCAAATATTTTTAGACCATCACTATCTCAAATGTAATAGGATAACCATTCAGCCTTCAACACCTCCTTGTCCTGCCACTTGATAACCATGTGATCCTGACCGCACATTTTCTATCCCATTATGCCGCACTTCAAGATACATTATTGAACAGAATTAATCTTGTAAACCACTCCACCACATCAACATTCCAATTCAGCTAATAAGCAATCAAATTACCATTATTTCCACGCTCTTTTGTGTGCACACACCCACACACTCATTATGTGAGGTGATTGAGTGGTATATCAGTGATTACGACATTGTTTTGCAAAGCCAGAGTAAGGTTGCATTCATATCACTGTACTATTGTTTCCCATGAGCCCTTGTGTCATGCAGATTTATCAGTTTTATAAGTTTCCTCTGACCTCATCGAAGCCTTCTTATTTAAATTAGAAGCTTGGGAGTTTAGGAAAATATAAGCTGTGGAACTCTGACTTTTGATTTGAATATTAGATAATAGATATTAGATATTAGCAGATCG
>JAYDZG010000039.1:27840605-27865463 GCA_034509265.1 Microcambeva bendego
AGCAAGGTCCCTAACTAATTCACTTAAATGCTCGATTCATTCAAGAACGAATAAATAACGCGTCTGTTTAATGTCGTTAACACTTATGGTTTTGTTGTGTCACTGATAAAGAATAAAGAAAGCCTCTGAGCAAGGAGTTAAAATGTTAAAATTTTGTTCTTTAATGAAACACTTCAATTATCAAACGACAACTCAAATATACATGATTATACCTGTTTTTCAAAAATAATCAGACAAGTAAACCTGAAGCAACAGACATTACAGAGAGATTCATCGCAGCTAAAACAGCAATACAGCAAATATGGCTCGATGGGAATTTCATGGGTTCGAACTGACTTCCTATTTACATTTTACACCGAATACCATGATTTCTTTTTTTCCAGAAAGAAAACATTTAACAAACACGGTTAATGTAACAAGCCATGAATTCATCATGATACGCGTCTATTTGTACAAATAAATTACCAGCGAACATACAACAATAAATGAATTCAAAAAGAGAAAATATTACTTTAATCTCTCAAAAGTTCCAGAAATTGATTGAAGAGAAACGAGAGAAATATATAAAGTGGCTTATTTTAAGCAGTTCTTATTGACCCATCTTTTTTAGAAGGGCCATACTTTCTTTGCAATGTGGTTCTCAGAAGCAAAAAAAGACGAAGAGGGAATCCCAATAAATATGTAATGAAGTAAACATTACCTCACATGATAAATAGTTCAGAAGAAAGTGGAGCGCATGCGTATTGCAGCTGAGATGTGGATCAACAAATCCTCACGTTTGGCACATAGTTTTAACCCTTTCTCTTCGCTTGGGCTGGATAATCAAACCCAGAACGTGGGTTTGTCCTGGGATAAGTCGAAAACTAAAATGCAACTCTTTAGAATTTGCCTGGTTGGAAGGCTTGGTCGATTGTTATAAATACCAAAGATTTGGGATGTTAAAGGTTAGATGTGTGACAGCTAAATTATCTATTTTCAAAAAATGTATTTAAGGTAAATCGTGGTGGAGTTATTGAAACGGTCGTGATGGTCCTGGGGCTTCGGGACTTTATGTCCTGTCCTGTTCTGTTTATTCGTGTATCGTTTCTGGATCAGTGTTTCTGTTTGTTTCGTGTTTAGACCAAATTAAATTGGATCCATCAGCTCTGAGGTGTTATCACTGGTAATCATTAACACTCGAATAGTTTCTTTTTATCAATTTATCAATTCTTTTTATTAATTTAAGGATGTGTGGGAGAATCGTGGAAAAAGAAGCAGTGCATGTACTAGACATACTGTTTGTTTCAAAAATGATTTATTTTATATTTAAAATAGGGAATTGTGCTAATTATGTTTTTTGTGTAGACATTTAAATAATAATGATGAGGAGGAGGAGGAGGAGGATGAAACAAACTCTAGTTGTGTATTGACTGGTGATATTTGAAATAAACAAAATTGATTATTTATTGAATCGTTTTATTTTTTAAACTATTTTTATTGCGCTAAATATTTAAATACGAATTTCGGTTTGCTTATTTGTTTAGGCATTGACACTAAATAAATGACACACACACACACACACACACACACACACACACACACACACACACACACACACACACACACACACACACACACACACTGCTAAATTAAAACAGATGACAGCTAAAACAACCATTTAAAATAAAATATTTCCTATAAAAATCATTATGGCCTACGTTGAAAATATTGTCCCGTCCTTTCTTCAGGTTTGATTACTATTTATTATTATTACTAATAATCAGAACCTTGCTGATTCTTTCTTTAACGTATTCATTCAAATTTGCACATTTTGACGAACTTTGAGTTCATTCTGATGTGAACACAAATGTATATTTTATAAGGAAATACTGTGCACGTCCGAACCATTAAATAAAACCCCAAAATACATTTCATGAAACTATCGAACAGGAAATATTTAGGCTAAATAGGTCCATTTTAACTCAATTATTATTTAAGTAAAAATGGATTATATGGAACGATATTATAGTTTTGGCAATTGGTCGACACCAGAAGTTGATTTTTTGAAATTAGATAACAGTTACATTGGCATAAAAGTAATTTATGGTCCTCATATTGGCAGTATAGCTGTCGGTTCGTTTCTTTCCCTTTTTAACATCACCCACTGTTTTTGATCATATGTTTGATTTATTAGTGTTAATTGCATCGTTGTTTAATTCCTATTCTGTTTCGCAATCCACTTTCATGTCTGAAAAAGATAGTAGCTGTCGATCGGGTGAAAATAAGTGATCTTACTTGGTTAGGTATTTTTCCTCCACATCATTTTGGATCAAACTTACCTAATGGTCGGTTTTGTCCAGCCCAAGATCTGATTGAGGCTTTAGTGAGTCACGCTCAATTGGCATTAATTTATAAAAGACTGGAAAAAAGTCTTACTTTGGAAGGTCCTTAAATGCCTCCACATCCTGTTTTGACGTGATTTTGGTATTTTCAGTAAGTGGCATTAAGTGGCTTTAATGCACCAGTCACGGATGATTGAGGGAGAAGGTGGTGGTCAGAAATAATGTACAGACAGTTCATGAAGTCTTTAAAGTTTGTGTTTGTGATTTTTTTAAACGCATGCCGAGTATTTCATGCGTTTTTGTTTTTGCCTCTGGTTGCAGAACCAGACCCTCACCACGTTCTTTTTGAGGTCCAGCTTCTCGGCGATGGCGGCGATTTTTTCGGACGATGGTCGCGGCTGGATGGCGAAGTAGGCCTCCAGTGAGCGCTTCTCGGGCGCCGCGATGGAGGTGCGTTTCCTCTTCTTCTCTGCGCCGTTAAAGAGCTCTGGCTTGTTCAGCTTCTCTCGGTGCGACTTCTCGGCCTCTTCGAGCCAGGCCTGAAGGATGGGCTTGAGGGCGATCATGTTGTTGTGTGAGAGGGTGAGGGACTCGAAGCGGCAGATAGTGCTCTGACTGAGCGAGCCCACGCCAGGGATCTTCAGGTTGGCCAGGGCTGCCCCCACGTCGGCCTGGGTCACTCCGAGCTTAATTCGCCTCTGCTTGAAGCGCTCTGCGAACGCTTCGAGGTCCCGCGGATCTGCGTCCACGTCGCTCGGGCAGCCCAGGTGATGCGTCGGAAGCCCGTGGGCGTGAGCATGGGCGTGAGCATGGGCGTGGGCGTGAGCGGCCGCCGCGGCGGCCATGTTGATCGCGGCTTGGTGCATCGAGGGGTTCACGCCGGCCATGTGGGCAGCCGGAGAGGACACCACCGAACCGTCCATAGCCGCGTTTGCTAGAGCAAGGCCTGGGCTGAGATGCTCCAGTAGATCGCCCTCCAAAGCTTGGTGCGGTTGCGGGTGGTGATGATGATGGTGATGGTGGTGGTGATGGTGCCCGTTTCCGCTGCCCCCCATTGGCGAGATTGGCACGGACGAGGAGGACGAAGACGAAGATGCCGAAGAGGTGCACGGCAAAGCGTTCATAGCGTGGTAGGTGGCGTCCGGTTTGAACGGGCTGTGGTGAGGAGGTGGGTGAGGCTGGTGAGGGTGCGGCGGGTGGTGAGGGTGGTGATGGTGCTGCTGGTGCTGATGGTGGTTTTTGGTCTGCGAGACAATATCCACCGCAGCCAGGGCTTCGGCGCGGGCCAGAAGACTCTCATCCAAGCCGCCGAATATGTTGCTCTGCAATCGCAAAGGTGAGAAAAAAATGAGAGCCCGGATATAACTGTCATAATGAATGAAAATGGGAGGGGGTTCACCAGGCACTCTGAGAATTTAACAACATTTCCAGAAAATACAAGTCACGTCCTGCAGGTCATAAAAATTCATACGAAAATGCAAACAAGGGTGGAGGTGTTTAATGATTTGCTGCTCAGAAGGCATCAAATTTACATCAATTGAAATGAGAAAACGACAGAAACGAAGAGAAAGAACTTTAAAGTGGGGCTGTCAGAAAATAAGAGATTATGACGAGTTACGTACCGGTGGGGTCGCAAGCCCGGCACGGCGCATGGCTTCTGAGTTTCCGCTTGCGATGCTGATGCTACTGATGCTGATGCTGGCGCTGTGTCTCGAGGATGCGCAGGACGACGACGAGGGTGAGTTCGATGTCAAAGAGGATACTGAGGAGGACGTAGCCGAAGAAGTAGGAGGAGAGGAAGAATGCAAAGAGTACTTGGATTCTGGTAAACCCGAATGAGGCATGACGAACGCCTGCTTGCCACTGTTCACAGACATCATCATCATCATCATGTCAGCTTGGCCAAAAATTCCTCGATCAAAGTTCCCACCCTTAAACAATTTCAGAAGTTCTGCTCAGACTCCTCCTTCTGTGACTTATAAAGATCAAGCATCAAGTTTCAACAAAAAGAAGAGGAGGAGGAGGATGAGGACGATTTGGGTGATGATGCGCAAAGTCTCTATGGCACATCTATGATGGCTTTTCCGGTCAGGATGAAGATCATCCACATGCGAGATTTAAAGACCCCCCAGAACAGTCCTGGTGTCAACAGAGCCCACGGATAGCAAAAAGGAACTCGAAGCTGACTAGACGGGATAAGTGCGAGTTGCCAGTCACTGCGCTTTGCCAAATATCGCGCTGTTTTTCCGGCAAAGATCAAATACGCGCAATTTTACCTTTACGCATATGGAATCAGTACCAGTCTCTGGTGAGTTACTCCTCTTCGTTCTTTTAGGGTAGAAAAGTGAATACGAAGACAAACTTCACGTCCTCTTCTTGGTGTTAATCTCCGAATCCCGCGTTACAGACATGGAGTAAAATAGCGAGCGCGGGCACGAGAGTCTTATCCAGGTTGAATTGGATGGTGAGACGTTCGGAGTTTGGTGAAGGCTGCTGCAGGTCCACGATCTGCTTTTGCTCTAAAGAGGAGGGCAGGATCTCCCTCTCTTTCTCTACCACACATCCTCGCTCTCTTTCATACCCACACACACGCACGCACACACGCACGCGCGCACACACACACACACACACACACACACACAAACACACCACTCACACAGACGCACGCTCTTTCTCTAACCGCAGCTGAATATCCTGTCATGCTCTATTACTTTTCTTTTCCAGAGCAGTACCTTTGTTTTATTCCTTAATATTACTTTATTACAAACTGTCCTATCATGTTACATATATATATTTATTGATAGATAGATAGATAGATAGATAGATTCTGATTATTGATGTACAACATAGGTATGTAAAACATTCATAGGTTTAACTCCTATGAATGCTCAAGGAGAGAGACCCATGACTTCGAACCCATGTTTCCAGGAGCCTTGCGCTAAGCGGCACCCACATGTTCCTCCTTTGCCAACCTTCAGATAAAATATTGTAACATCAGTCACAGGTTTAAAAAATGGACGAATGAAGAGATTATAAGAAAAAGCTCCACTAGGCAAAAGAAACGCTGTTAAAATGCTCCTTATGTAGCAGAGAAACAAAATACAGAATTAAAGTTTAATAGTTTACTCGCCTTTAAAAAACTGCATTTTTCTTTAATGTTTAAGTTGTAAGGCATGATGATCATTTTCGCTTATAAACATGCATTAGATTTAGCGCAGGGATTAATTATTAAGCATTTTTTATTAATGGTCAAAAACGCTGGTTTTAACTCGCCTTCAGAATTTAATTGCAATACAATTGTCGGTCGCAGCGGGTTATTATCATATCCTCATGCTAATTAAGCCACTTTATCAATGATATAATTAAAATCCTTTAATCATGGGTTAATTAACAAGGCTTGTCTGATTTGGTTCATCTCGTTGGGCTAATTGATATAAAAGGATGGCGCATGGGTCATGTCCGTACATTACTGCATTACTCTTCTCTATCTATTGTATTTTAAATGTTTATGTAACTTTATTAATGCAATTAATCATTAAAATTATTATCTTTACACCCCAAACTAATTATCCTTTTAATATTTGGAGGTTTTTATTAGATTTTTCTTTTAGATAAATGACCTGCTGAATAAATTGACTGTGCATTGCATTGCATTTATCATGGTCACAATAGTCGTTAAGAATAAATAAGAAGGCTCACACCAAGTAAACTATTTGAAAGTTAGTAGATTACCAGTATGTTTCTAAACAAAATAATAATAATAATAATAATTATTATTATTTTTATTTTTTAATAAGTATATTATTATTATTATTATTATTATTATTATTATTATTATTATTATTATTATTATTAATAATAATAATAATAATACATAATTAATACGTGGATAAAGCACAGTCGAATTTGTTTTTATTTTCGTTATAATAATTCCTAATAATTGTTTGACAGATAAAATGCTCATTGTCACGGAATATTAAAAATGTAGTTATTAGTACATTTAATTAATGTTCTCATTTTTTAGTCAGTGGTAACGTCATAATAACAATATTGATAGTTTTAGTTAACGTTTGTACGCTAGTCAGTGTCATGTACTAAATAATAATAATGTTATAATGTTATTAAAATTACAATATCAGCAGTTTTTAGACATATTTAGGCACTGACATCTGCAAGAGATGGAAACCCCTTTTCCTTATTTAAATTAATTGTAAAAAGAAAAGAAAACAGAAAATGTAAATTAATTGTATGTTTTAAAATTAAAATGCTTAGTGCACGATGCTATAGGACAGAGTCAGACTTAGTGATAAATCCACTATAGGAAGGACAAGCGTCCGGTGTTAGAAAATGAGCCTGTGGTGTTTAAAAACAGTGTTTAAACCCTGCTGGATATTATCAATGAAAGCCTGCACATTAAATGACCACTGTCTGAATGTAGGGGGCGTAGCATTAAAGCACAGAGGATTCCAGTGAGGATTTTTCCTTCCCATCAGGTCACTTTAACGCCTAATATTAAAGGAACGTGTTTTAGACTGCAGTAGCCTGTATAATGTACTTGTGCCTATAAATCAATAACATGATTGTTAGAAAGTGGGATTTACTTACAGCATCAACATTAATGCCATCAATGGCATCGAATTGACCATCATGTTGCATAAGGGGATTTTTAACGAAGGACAAAAGATCTGGGTTGAATTATTGAAGTCGTTATAAAGCGTGGAAAAGAATTCCTCACGAAACAGATGTTAACGAACGTCACAACACAGCCAGAGTTATAAACTCAGTAAATTTATTTCAGTGTCACTCTGGGTTTGTTCAAATGTATTTATCCGACATAAAATCGCTACATTAATAATAAATTATTAGTGGTTACTAGTAAATAACCTACTGCGTCATAAACCGTATAATTCTATACATAATCAATATTCATATAGATATATAGATAAAATACTAATTTAATTATATATATATAAATATATAATTATACACATATAAAAAATGTTACATTTTAAATATGAGTAAAAAATGTTATTAGAAGATCAATGTAGTCCAGAGGAGACTTAAGTGGTTAGCTGCTGTTCCTAACGACTGTGCCACTGTTTTTTTGTTTTGTTTGAGATGCCCCAATTTACCAGTTAAAGTCTCTACCACATAGTACATGACTTAACTGATTTTTTACGGCTTTAACAGGGGTGATAATCTGTTTTTTGAGAAACTGCAGGTAGGTTTTAAAAGGTAAAACATTGAAACACATCCTTGCTGAATCTAAATCATCTAGCTCCGGTTTGAAAAGAAAGACATTTATATGAACATTTCCCCCCTAATTATTCAGGTTTAGCTGACATGGAGACTTCTAACGGGTATAGAAATGCAACATTTATTTGTTTCAAACTTTGTGTTTGGGGGAGGCCCTTTCCTGTTTCTCCATGACTGTTCATAGCAAGGTCAAAGATATGTGGTTTGCTGAGTTTTGTGTGGAGGAACTCAAGGCCAGAATGATTAAGGGATGAACTGAAGTGTCAATTGTAATCCAGAACTTTTGATTTAACTGTAATTGCTGAGCCTCAAAATGCTTTTTTACTGAGTGGGCACAGAGTCCTACAGACATGTTACCTATTATTGAGTAAATACTTTTGAAACGACTAAAAGTGCACCAGTACCCCAAGCATCTATATAATTTAAAAAAAATAGAAAGAAGAAACTTATTAAATCAATATAACAACAACAACAACATTATAATAATAATAATAAACAGTAATAATAATAATCACTCACTCACTTACTCACTGACATTCTTAACCGCTTATCCAATCAGGTTTCACAAAGGGGTGCTGGAGCCTATTCCAGCTTTTCAATGGGCGCAAGACACACTGAAACACTCTGGAGGTGGCACACAAACATTCACACACCCATTTAGTGTGTCCAATTAAACTGACTGCATGTTTTTGTACTACGGGAGAGAACCAGACCATAAAAACTCAAGCTGAGAAGAACATGTAAACCGGACCTCCCTGCCTGGGGCTCGAACCTTTTTTGCTGTAAGGCGACAGTGCCACCCACTGAGCCCCCCCAACACCATTTAGGTATATTTAAAACATGCATTTACATTTATTTATATGGAGAAATCACCAATCGTTTTCAATATTCATAACTGGATTACAGTTATAGATTAATAAACTGTTTACACAAAATAAAAATGTATTCATAATAATTTTATCTCTACCTTTCCCAACTCAGACACTGCCAGTCTGCCCACATCACTAATGCAATTTCAAACCCTAAATTTAAAGTTACTTTTCAACTAAACATATCACACACACACACACACACACACACACACACACACAATACTTTGTCTTCTCACACACACATAGGATACTACTTTGTCTTCTTCATCTCTGAACAATTCCTCTACATATAGAACAGCTCAACAGTACCAGCATGTTTTACAATTCATGTTGCCAGAATGGAAAAAACAGCTCCAGTTCCTATACAGTAGCTCAGATGAATTTTCTTTTTCACAAAGGTACATCAGAATCAAGTCACCGTGGCGCCAAGCTTGCATGCTTTACACGATAGATGTTTTAAGAGCATCCCCCAGGATCTGGGCATGCTAGCAATCCCAATTAGACCCAGACCACCAGAGACTGCTGTTTTACTACACACTGCACCTTTGTGAGGTAACAGATCCAGTCAATCCCAGAATGCTAGAAAAAAATATGTCTCAAACAGAGAAAGAGGAGATCTATGCACATGTGAAGAACTTACTGTGAAGTCAGTAAATTGTATTACTTTCTCAATACTGAATTGTAATATAAATATAGCAAAAACAACAAGTAAAAAGCTACACAACTGCAGTACAATTACACATTTTTGCATTATTAAAAAGGTAATTTGAGAGTAATTAGTATATAATGAAATTAGATATACATGTATGTGTACGTAATAAATTGCTCAAATAAAGTCCATGGGTATATAAATGTGTTTTGTTTTACATCAACTTGGAAAAAGAAACTGTGATCAGAGGACCAACCCAGATAATTTACACTACAACAAAGTACAACAAAATTATCTCACACCTCCTAGCTTGATGAAGCTTGGGTCAGACAACAGGGTCAGCCATTGTACAGCGCCCCTGGCATAGACCTTTAGGGGCTTATTTAAGGGCCCATATGATATCTCTCTCTTTCTCTACCTTCTGCTTTCACAGAGATTCATCACCTGAAGGGTTGATTAGTGGTGAGTTACATAATGCACAATGCATAAATACACAATGCATCAATTAATGATATCGGAATCTAAAAATATGATGGGTGTTATTGTGAGTGTAGTCTGAAATGTGGACAAATCTTCCCCAACAAGACTAGAATCAGTCCTGTTTATGGGTTTCATCAGATTTGGAAAGATATACTATGTGTGTGTGTGTGTGTGTGGGTGTGGGTGTGTGTGTGTATGTGTGTGTGTATGTGTGTGTGTGTGTTTCTGCATGTCTGCATTCATAGTGAGACTGTAGAGGTAGAGCCTGGTATCTCGGGCTGGTTTATACTGTGAGTATCAGAGAGATTGTCTCATCAGGAAAGAGGGTCAAACGGAGCGCGAGAGAGAGAGAGTGAGAGTTGGTGAGGGAGAAAAGGAAAGTGTGAGGGTAAGTGAGAATGTAGCAGGGAAACTAAAAGTAAGCTTTTCTGAGAGATGCATACACATAAAAATGCATTACATGCCCAAAACTATGTTCATTTAATGTGTTCAGGGGTCACCTACATGCATCTGTATGAGGGCTCTTCAAAAGTTTCAGCACTGATTTCCTCTTTTTTGGATGCTCAAAGAAGGTTTAAGGTGAAGTAAGCATGAGAAAGCATTAGTGCATACATGCCTTACCAAAACCATTTTTTTTTGCTTGAGGCATTGAAATGGCACAGCGGTTACCTAGTGGGCAGAGCGTTGGACTATAAAATAAAAGGTTGAGAACTTGTCCTCCACATTTCAACTAATCTGCGGAGTGAAACACACATATACACACTAGTGAACACTAGGAGGCAGAAAGCACACATGCCCTGAGCGGTAGGCAGCCCAAGCCATGGCACCCATGAAACATTTTGAGGTTTGGTGCCTTACTCAAAGGCACTTCGGTAGCTTCCTGTCGGCAAGCTTCCAATCACAAGCCCAGTTCTTTAACCACCAGGGCACGGCTGCCCTGTAAAAGTAATATCGTTCTTGTTCATGTACTTGTTTTTGTACTTGTACTTTTGTAGTTCCTTGGTTTGTCATGTCTCCCTTTCTTAATGTTGCATTTCATGTTTGTAGTGTTCTTTATCATTGCTCACTGTTCTCCAGTGTGTTCTCTGTATCTAGTGAATTCTTGACATGTGTATTGTCCCTTGAAACTGCCATGTTCCAGTTTGGTACTAAAGTTATGTCTTAATTTCATCTGTTATTGGTTCCTACTTGATTTCAAATGCATGTAACAGTTCTCTGTGTGTAAAGAATTGTTTGAATAAGAAGTGTTTTGTTTGTTATCTTTTACACTTTACATGATTTTTGATTGATTTCATGATTAATAACCTTTATTTTTATTTGAGTACATTTTGATTCTTTTCAAAGGAAATATAACTTCCAGTCTTGCCACTTTAATGCAATATGGGTGAAACCAGAAAAGAGTATTACTGGTGAGGTAAAAAGGTTTTCCAAGAGGTCAGGCAAGCAAATATCACACTAACCATTTTCCCATGATACAAAGATACCCGTGGTCCCCTGATAGCCTAAGCCTAAGCATTCAACCACCCTAGGACTCCTGAGGCCAGGGCCTGAAAAGGTCAATCCTCATAATGATGTCACATACCTCTAGGTCCTCCAAATCAATATAGTGCAGACAGCCAACCATGCACCTGCCACTGTCTCAAATAAGGCCCCGGTAAAGAAGCAGTTCTGAAGCACTCACTGACAATAAAGAAATATATCAACTTCGCTTTCGGCATTGCCAATTTAATTGTAAATTCTGAACCTTCCAATATTGTTATACCAACCACACATTCGAGAAAGTATTAGATGAACTGATATGCAATGTTTAAACACAAAGGTTGTGGGCTCTTGTACAGACACTGTATAGTCCAGTATGTGAACACAAGACCATGACCTTGCTGGTCATTTCACCCCCTCACACTTTTTAAAAGGCTTTAAACAAGGGTTTTGAATGCGTCTCTCGAACTTAATGCCGAATTTATTTAAAAAATTGAAAAGAGTATTTTAGAGACTAGGCACCAACGCAGGATAAGAAAGCCTGGCTAGCAATCAATACTCAAAATCAGTCCAAA
Organism: Microcambeva bendego; assembly: GCA_034509265.1. Classification (NCBI taxonomy): domain Eukaryota; kingdom Metazoa; phylum Chordata; class Actinopteri; order Siluriformes; family Trichomycteridae; genus Microcambeva; species Microcambeva bendego. The sequence continues at coordinate 27,852,238 of JAYDZG010000039.1, forward strand.
GTGGTTGAGGTCAGGGCTTTCTTCAGGCCAGTGAAGTTCCTTATCTGATCAATAACACCAGTCATTTTTATTCAGATGGGAGTTTCTTTAAGAGTGCTCTTATTTAGAGGGCAATAGTGGTCAATAAATTAAAACGAAGATTATTACTCAATTATTAAGAGGGGTGTTCACATATTTTAGGCCATGTGTGTGTTCCAATTCTTTGAACTGCATAAACATTGCTGAAATCTGTACTGTTCCAAGGTTCTTATGACATACACGTCCCGTTAAAGGGTGTGCTAGTGTTTTGCACTTCAATTCGCTCAAGATTATTTAAACAAACATTTTCATATACAATCTTTATTTGCTGCATTGTCATATCTATGCAATTATCTTTGTTGTAGCCCAATTTCTGATATTCAGACATCGAACAGACCAGTTCTTCCACTTCTCTCATTAGTCAGACTCTGCCAGGTGTTAATATAGGCCCATGGCTTGTCATGGGTTGTCTAATGGCTGATGCTAATTGACCTCCTTTCTGTCTTTCTTCCTCGAGAATGAAAAGCTTGCCGGCTGTCCTTAGACGGAATATGTCACCATGTGATCTGACAAATGAAAAAGCTCTCACGTCACACTGTCACCACTCATCAACCCTAATGATCATTTCCCCTTCATCCAATCGCTTACAGAACCAGCTGATTTAAAGAACGTGCTTGCAGCATGATGTTTCAGGGGTGTTGGAGAGAGTGAGGTGCAAAATGCTTACACACAAAATGTTCACATTAGACCTTCGAGCTGTAGCTGCTACTGACATTCTTTATTTGCTTGACTATGATCAAGCTGGGAAATTATATACATGAAAAAGATCATGCTGGCAGATGGTGAAGAAAGTAAAGCATTATGCCACCCAACCACAATGATACATTTAAAATTACTTAGTCTAATACAGAGAGCCAGGCAGTGATAGTCTAGGTTGAGGCGTAAGGGCCAGCCGTAGCCTAATGGTTACGGTACTGGACTAGTAATCTGAAGGTTGCCAGTTCAAAATTAGAAAGGTCCATATACTGTATATGCATTGGTGTGTGTGTGTGTGTGTTTGAACTGTGGTGATGGTTATGTGTCTGGTTGTTACATGCTCATGCTAATTAGCAGCAGATCATTACACTAATCTCTCAGGTGTTTGGTATGCGAAGGTGTGGAACTTGAGTGGTGCATTGGGGCATGGTGATGTTGGAAAAGAAAATGACCATCCATATCTGTTTGGGGTGGTCCTTTTTTGTTCCCACATGACCATCCCTCATTGAACCAAGCAAGATTCATAAGTATAAGGTTTGGTATTTATAGTTAAGTTTAGAAAACACAAATACCTGACCCCCATAAGTACCAGTATAAAGCCTGGCCACCAAACTCACATGAAACATTTTGGGATGACTTGGATTGTTGACTATGAGCCAGATTTTCTCATCAAAAATCCTTGCCTGACCTGCCTGACTAATGCTTATATGACTAAATACGCTTAAAATCAGGCAGGAAAACTTTTTAAAACTTCTTATTTATATAAATTGTTCTTAGTCCTGTAATGTCCAGTCATTTATTTTACTCTTTTCTGATTGTGGAAACAAGGTAATCAAGCAGGTGTTCTTAATGCCACATCGCCTCAAAGTTCAATCCAAATCTATAATTAGAGTTATTGTCTATTAGTTATGTATAATGCATCCATCATTTTTGTTTTCGCTACCATGAGAATCCACAGGCAGTGAAAATAGAATGCTTTTTACTTGACCATGTTTTATACAATAAAATCACAACATTATGACATTACATCAAAATAGTTGTCATTACCTAATACAGTAGCAGGGGTTCTGACTTGGTTCAGCATCATCAGCAGCTGCACAAGTCTTCAAAGCCTTTCCACAGCTGGCCTGAAGCTCATGGGTTGTCATTCAAAGCGATTAGGGAATGAAAGATTAGTGTAATGATCTGCTGCTAAATATCATGGACATGCGCACAACCAGACACAATAACCGTCACCACAGTTCAAACACAAACACTCACACAAACACACATACACACACACACACACACACACACACACACACACAAAGTGGCGTGGTGGCTCAGTGAACCAGTGGACAGCACAGGTCCTGGGTTCAATTTTGCGATTCGGATCCCCTCTGTATGGAATAAGCATGTTCTCCTGTATCTGTGTGGGTTTTTCCAGGAGCTCCAAAGAAATGCAACTGACTTAACTGTGAGTTTGAGCTTGATTGATTGAGTTTGATTCAGATTCATAATAGATACCTAAAGATACCTAAAAGTTTATTACATTTGTGAAATGATTGTAACAAATCTCCCTTCGGGGACAATAAAATAATACTACCACTACCACCACTACTACCACTACTACTACTGCTACTGCTACTGCTACTGCTACTGCTACTACTACCACCACCACCACCACCACCACTACTACTACTATTTCTAATACTACTACTGCTACTACTACTGAAGTGAAAGTTGTTCAGGACTCTTTCACAATAAAACTTGAACTCTTGTGTATCTAGTAACTATCTGTTTTGTCAGGAATGTAATTAAAAATGTGTGTAAAACAGGAAGTTACAATCCTAAACAATATATAAGCACACACACCTACAAAACAGGTGTAATGGTTGCATTATATTAAGGAAATGATATGCTTCAAACTGTGCAGTTTGGGAAGGATCATGAACAAAAGATGTACAAAATCCTGACCCCCTAAACAGATTTGGAATAAATTACAACATCAACTGAGGCTTTTTGATTTGCACCAGTGCACAGCCACACTAATGCTTATATTTTTCATTTACATTTTCAGCATTTAACAGACGCTTTTTCCAAAGTGACTTATAATACAGTTACAGTGTACAGTCTGAGCAATGAGGGTTAAGGGCCTTGCTGAGGGGCCCAACATCAGCAACCTAGCACTTGTGGGGTTTGAACTGGCATCCTTCTGATTACTAATCCACTACCTTAACCACTAGGCTACGGCTGCCAAAATGCTCTTTTGGCTAAGTGGGCACAAATTCCCACCGACATACAAAGTCTTGTTAGAAGCCTTCTCAGAAGAGTGGTTGTCGTTATACATTCAAATGGTCCGACTGTTTAATACTATCAAGCACATGGTGAGGTGTTCAAATATTTTTGGCCATCTAGTGAAGGATTAATTTATTTTAAATAGCACACATGTGGCACACAGTGCAAAAACAGCACAAATCCCTCAGGGCAGATATCAGGGATTTCTGAAACTAATGTCGGCTTCACCTGTAGGGCATGTGTATTTGTGTGCATGCTTGGGGATTAGGCTGTAATGATTGGTTTAGCTTACAAAGGCTCTGTTTTCACAATAAAGAGGTGATTATAGGGGGGTTTGTCTGGGGCTTATGAACAATTCGGTCCCAACGGTGTGAACAATTACACAGATCCTTCATACATAAACAAACCTGCACTCATGTCAATGATATGATTGTAACACACAAGAAGGGTTTTTGGGGGGATATTAATTTAAAGGCTGGAGGACACTGTCAAATGTGCAGACTGAACTTCAAAAGAACTGCTATTCAATTAAACCAATGAAAATCTTTCAGTAAACTCCTAAATCTGGTCTGCTGGCAACAGACTTGAAGAGGCGAGAAAATTAGCATGTTCTTTCCCCAAGCTGCTTTGGATAAGGGGCTTGTTTCAGCACATGATGCTTCTGTTTGGCATGAAACATGCACCAGCTTCTTTCTAACAGGCTTGTTTAAGTCTCTATCATGAGCCCCCTCATTGAGCCCTGATGGAGGCCAGCTCTCAAGACTCCCGTTGAGCTTTGAGATGCTCTTTAGAGTCCTAATCCACTCCAAATTAGCCAATAATTCTCCCTCGCCAGGCCACAATCTTTTCTCGCTGAGTGTCATGAGAGTGGCCTTATGGGAGCAAATCAACCAATCATAACAAAGTAGCCAGATGTCTTGTGCTGGCAGTCTCCCAGCAGCCAGGCAGCGGTACGCAGCAGCATCCGCCACGGGCATAAGATCAAAGCTACCTGAGATTACTTATGGGCACAAAATGTGTGAAGCTCATGCTACACGTCCCATTAATAACAATCTGGGAGAATTTGTATTTCTAATTAATTCTTTCTTTTGGGCACAGAAGTGCTGTGGGTTTTTATCTGCTTGCTTTTTTTTAATGAAGCTAAAAGAGGAAATCGGAAGGATGAAGATCAAACATTAGCTTTTTAAAACTCCGAACATATAGACATCCTACTGAAAAAGCAAAGAAATAAACAAAATTCTTGTTTTTCTTGTCCATCCTTCTTGAGAAATTCTCAGATAAATACTACAGAGGAACCCTTAACTGTCCTAAACAGAACTCTTATATGTCTAAACCTTTTTAATGGATTGGTCTTTTTTATATGGACGTAGATGTATAAATTGTATACACCTTTTACCTGAACTCATCATTTTGAAACATTTTGCGAAAGCCTTTTTTACCCACCATTGCATCGAACTGTTATTAATGTGCTCTGAATAATTTATCAGTATAAAATTACCATAGTTCCTTTGATTCTTTTTTTCCTAAAGACTTTTGCCAACGCAATTAAAAAGCATTACAGTTATTTCAGCTGAAGCTCAATTATTTCTTTATCTTCACCCCTGTTACTCCTTAGTCTATCTTCATTTCTAGGTTTTTTTTTCATATCCATGGCTGTAGATGGGCCTCAAAGTGCAGGTCTTCCTCGCTCACTCGCCATGCCTGCTGGGGAGGGCCGTGGTCTAGTGCTGAACCTAATCTCCACTAGCAGTTTATGGATAATGAATGAAGTGCTACGTACTCTACTCCCCGCAAGCAGCACATAATGGGCCATTCCTTCTTTAAACAGAGCCTGAACTCCAGGGCTGGAAAAGCACAGGGATTGACAGCTCTCCCATTAGAGCCACCTGACTGCATACTAACTGTCTACTGGTCCAATCTCAAGATACATAATCTCTTGTGGATTTTATTTCCTTATCAAACAATTATATTTGTATGTCAACAGTGATTTGTAAAGCCCATCTTCCATGTATGTACAATACTGTGAGAAAGTCATAACCTTTAATTACTTATATGAGTAAACAAGAAGTAGAATGTATTCGTTATATAAACAAATACACATGTACAGTACAATGAAATACTTCTGCATCTACCAAAGTTTAAAATGATTCTTGGTTTTACTTTGTTTCTTGTCTTCATATCGAATCAAATTTTGTTTAAATATCTGGAATTACATTTATTACATGAATACAAATATCCGAGAAAGAAGGAAAACATTTGTCATAGCAACAAATATGAAGAGGTTCTCAGAACAGAGCAAAGTGGAAATCATTTGGGGAAAAGGGAAGCTGGGATTTCCTCTGCTCCCCAGTCACATCCCATGTGCTGGTCTTTCCACATCTCAGTGACGAGGGCCACAATTGGCAGTAATTGGCACGTTTCCTCGGACGTCCTCTGAGAGATCTGAGCACGAGAGTGGGCTTGCTGCCCTTTCCACCAATTAGAAAGACAGAGGGTGGGACCCCTGGTAACGATCATATACCTTCATCTACCTCCATCGCTCCATCATTTCATCCCTCGGTGCATTTATTTCACCATGCTGTCAGTACTCACCATCACAAGTGCTGAAACGTATTATTATTATTATTATTATTATTATTATTATTATTACTATTATTATGAACGGTGGTAGCTTAGTGGGTAGAGATTCGAGCCATTTATTGGACAATTGTTGGTTTAAATCCAGGCTCTGCTTTGCAGCCCCTGTTGGGCTCTTGAGCAAGGCCCCCAACCTTATCTGCTCCAGGGGCAATGGCTGACCCTGCCCTCTGACCCTGCTCTTCAAAACAGGCTGGAATATGCAGAAAAACTTTTCATTTCACTCATGTATGTGTATATAATATTATTAACAAATTAAATTCCTCTATTCTTCTTATTATTACTATTCTGTTTTGCCAAATACTCATTTGTTTCGCCAAATTCTCTCTTCACCCTACACAAACAACACTGAGCTGGTTCTTCCCACAATCATTAATTCCAACATATAAAATTGATTGTTAATCAACACTTACTCAGCACACTTATTTAAAACAAGTATTTCCCTTAACACCCAGTACTCTTCAATACACTCAATTTTACCTCCCACTTAACACTTCCCTGAGGATATTTCTAAATTCTACACTACACCCCTCACTACACGTATTCCACACATCACCAGCCACCCACTGCTACAGTTCAACTGTCTTGAGGCTCCGACTGTCAAATGTCTGCTGCAATCGCTGCTTGCACAATCTTCTAATCGAGAGCTATAAATACATTTAATGGGGATTGTAGCTTGTGCTTCAAAACTCTTATGTCTGCAAACTATTCGAACCGAATTTATCTCAAGCCTTGCATGCAAAGTTGATGTTGTAGTGTGTTTTGAAGACGACGCCTCTTCATTTGACACTAGACTGGCCTTGCCGGGGTTAGCAGAGATATAAAGAGAGCTAGCCAAAAGGCAGGATGAGGCTCCCAGTGGAGAGGATCACAGGTCCTGTTCACGCTAAAGCCAGGCCTCAATGAAGGCCTTCGGGACAGATCGGAGATGCAGCTGCTCTTCTTTCATCTGTTTCAAACAATCAAAGCCTCTGTCCCATTTCATCTCTTTGTACAGTAAATATGATGAAGAAGGATGCAAATTAAGCAGAAATATGCTGTCTTGTGTTCCTGCTAATTCTTGTGATGCCTAATAAATCAAGTTTATTCCAAAATGATTGTGTGACTGTGTGTTTATTACACATTGAGAACCTTCTACACAATTTACACAGTATTATGTTGACAACAGTATGTGGACACCCACCCTTTTGGTGTTTAACCACAGACATTTACATGTATGAAGATAGAAACCATCTCGGTTCACTACATCAAGCCCAGATAAATAGGAGGGTTACACCAGGAAGGCATAAAAACCATTTCAAAGCAATAATGTGGACCACGATCCACTGTGGCGACCCCTAACACAGACGAAAAGGATTCACATATGACATGAATATGTTCTTATATAGTTGAAAATCACTTAGCAGTATTTTTTATTATTCATTTACAATAATACTTAATGATTTCTGTATAATTTTGTCATCATATTAATAACTGAAAAACGATATCTACAAACTATTAAAAAACTCAAAAGTTTACATCATCATTTTAAAAAATAATGTAATACAAATAAAAATGTTTTTTAATGATTTATAAAAACAGAAAATATTTTAATATCCTTTGTATTTTATAATTTGTATAGATAAATGTTTAACTTTTTTTTGAAAGTTCAGATTTTATACATCATACATCCACTATCTAATGTAAATGTAAGTTTATTTGCGGTCTGTATTAACCTGCAGGGATCATCCAGCCGATGTATTTTAGATTGAATTAATTTCAAATATAAATATCATATTCTAAAAAGCTCCTTGATGAGAGCACCCCGCCAGCAAATCCAATTTCTTCTGGGCTCCCAGAACCTCCAGCAGGCTCCTAAAGGGAAAAAAGGTTCCACAGGTTGACAGACTAGTAATAAGACCACTCTTTCTCCTGTGCAAGGGGCCTTACAAAGGAGACCTAGCTAATATGTTGTCTAGCCCCGGGCATGCAGCAGCAAGGCTGGATTATTATGTTAATGCAGAGGTCCTGCTGCCTTCGACCCCCTCTGCCAGCTGCCTCTGCTGTCGGTAGGAAGTGCTTTGCTCTGACAGAGAAGTAATATGCTCCCTGATTGAAAGGGCAAAAGATCGGGCACTAAAAAGTGAGACGCAGAGGTTGGTCTGATAAGCATATGATAAAAGTGCCATTATGCTGAGATTCCTCCGAGAGCTGGACAAGGGTTCTTATGGATTTGGATGAATGTGTATTAAATGTTTAAATTTTACATTTCAATGAAATTGAGTCTGAGTTATGGTATGACATGGCTGTCCATTGAATGCACTTTACTGTATAATGATTATGCTGTATACACTTATGCTGCACTGGATGTTCAAGTATCTCAAAATCATCTCATCTGTCATATACCATGGTGACTAATGGAAGCATCTTTTAACTAACTCAAACAAGAACCTTAAAACACTGAAGAGAAGAAAAAGACAAATGAAGAAAAAAAAACATATTTCTGAGCTGACTGGGATTAGGGAAGCTCAGATCATCACCTTACTCCTTGCTACTTTGACAACCTGGTTGAGACACCAGCACAATAGAAACATACAGTCGTGAAAAAAAAATAAGAGACCACTTCAAAATCATCAGGTTTTTTTATTTATAATATGTGTTTATGTGTTTGACCAAAATGAGTAGTATTGTCCTCTTCAGGGAGTGAAGGAGTGAATGAGAGTTTATTAGGATATACACTTTGGTTTGATTCATGATAGAAACATTATAAAGCCTGGAATAGAATTTACAGTCTGATTATTAGCAGACTCAGGCTATTATTAGTTGTTCCCTTTTATGCACAGAAGTATCTGTTTTAGTGATGTTGTAGACTGCAGATGTTAAACTCTGTTAAACTATGCAATGTTGTTCCTAAACTGTTGGATAATGTTTCTTTTGTATTGACCTTTGACCTATATCTACTCATATAAGAGTAAGCATTTAATTTATGCTCCTTTTATACACAATCATGTTCACCATCACCAGTAAAGTACAGGTTTACAACATTTCTCAGTATCGCTGGCCTTGAGAATGGCATGCTTCATTCTCATTACCTTCTAAAAGGTGTTGCAGGAATTAAATAGGAATAAGCAAAAAATCACAAAAGTCATTAAACTTAATAAGCCTTGTAAAACAGAGAAATATACTGTAAACAATTTACAATTCAATGGTTTTTGTTTGGAAAGCTTTTTTGGAATTAGGTTTTTGTGATCCCATTTATATCGGCCATTCTAGCACTTGCAATAATTTAGTTTTATTTGCCGCTATTTGTTTTTCATATAATTACTGCCTTTTTGTCATAACAACCATGATCTTGTTTTTATTGTTTTATGTTATTGAATTTTGAAGTCTTAGGTCTCTGCACAGTCTTTGTTCTCATCTCGACACTGAAAAGCCTTGTTTATGGGATTCTTGCAGTTTTCAGGCAACCAGAGTGCTGTGCAGAAGATGAAGGATGTCAGTGGGTAATTGGGAGAGTAAACACTTAGCACTGACTGCCAGAAGAAAAAAAGAAAAGGTTGCAGCAGAAGCAGGTCATGAAACAAGCAGCAAACAGAGAAACTGCAGCGAGGCTTTGTAATTGCATCCTGTGAGTCATTCATTCCTCTGTGAACCAGTCTTTCAATAAACCATTTGAATCAGCACTGAAGAAACAGAATATAACAATATCAGCCACATTTTATGATACGGAATGTATATTTGTACAGGATAGTTTTAGAGCAGGAGATTGAGTTTAGACAAAAAATTCAGCATCCAATACTTTGCTATGTATGTATATATGTATGTATGTATGTATGTATGTATGTATGTATGTTTGTATGTATGTATGTATGTACATCTGTCTGTCTGTCTGTATGGATGGTTGGTGGGTGTTTGGATGGAAGGAGGATGGATGCATGGATGGATGGTTGGTGCTCTCTGGATGTATATATGTATGTATGTATGTATGTATGTATGTATGTATGTATGGATGGATGGGTGGGTGGGTGGATGACAATTATTAACTGACTAACTTGCAGTCGCCCTACAGAACTTTGCCTGGAGAGTAGTGAAAGGAGTGAAAGAAGAATTTACCTACGCAGTGCCCAGAACCCAACCGCAATAAACATCATTAGCAGCCACTCAGGTGGTGCAGTTTTAAAAATACAAGCTGAGCTAAAATTGGTAGATAAAGGAAGAAATTAATAAATAAAATATTACATTAAATAAAAACATTATTGGGATGAATTAGAATATCCATTGCCCAAAATTTAAAAAAAAGTTTAAGTAGCTCAGGATTGGATACAGTTGATGATGATCCTAACCCGAGGAATAAGATCCTAACAAGTCAAAAAGGTTTTTTGACGAAGTTACAATCAAGCTGTAGTGAAGTTTAACTCACTCTTCAGCTCCATGACCACATAACGTAAAACTTTGCGCTGTAGCATTGTTGAATCATAATAGTTTAGCAATTGAATTAAGATTGTATAAGACCATCCAGCCCTGTTTAATGTTAACACACTTTGATGTGCCTGACCATTCTGGTCTTCTCACAGAATGCACAAATCAGGTTTCATACTCTGCTAGTAATGAGCAAGTCCAGACTACCAGGTCAATAATTCATAGCCAGTGCAATTCAGTAGGGAGGTCCAGAGATTGGTAAGACAGGGTCCTGCACTCCTTACCCACTGATCTTTCTTACTGCTGCCGTGTCAGACCACCACTGAACCTTACTCCATGCAACTCCATCTGTCTGGCCTACTGCTTTATTAAAGAGAGTTCACCCATGCTGCCAATCCGTGGGCTGCTTGTCCATTCTGCCCAGCCTCTCTGATCATCTCTCGGTGTACCTGTCATTGATTCCAAGCATGGTTATTGATAGTACGGCTTAGGTGGTGGTGATCCAAGTCATACAAAAGCAGCTGGTCTGTTCTGACATGGAAGCTGTCAGGGCAGAACTTTTTTTTGTGGTCAGAATGAAAATGAAGCACTGCTCGTCTGCCATGAGCGCTGGCGGGATTCTTGCGGGGAATAATCCGAGGTAATTCAGCATCTTCAATGAAATATGCTAATCTTCAGAATGATTGTAATTCTTGATAAAAAGTACTCTTGTTGAGTTAAAACATGAGTGCACACCACCATTTAAATAAGACAATGGTAGTAAGACGTTTCTGATATTTTGAATTTCTATTATTAAGGGAACAGCAAGCATTTAATATGTTGAAAACCCGGGTCTAAATAAAAAAATCTCCACAGTTATGTGGTGATGGACAAAGTATATGGAAGTTGTTTTGAATGTCATTAATGTTTGTGATAAGCATGTATCAATGTATCAAGAAATTGACAATGAAAACAGCACAACAGAATGAATACATTGACATTTTCAGCATTTAGCAGATGCTCTCATCCAGAACGACTTACAGAAGTGCTTCCATAGTAGACATGACCGTACCCCACAATCCAACGGGACTATGGCTGAGCAAACAAACAAACTGAATAAAGGCATTTTTACCCAGGGACATTATTACTGTAATCTTTTTGTAATTACTTTGAATAGGAACATGTGATAATGAAATGGTAAGGGTCCATCTTCATCTTAATCAGTAGGTTAAACAAATTTAAATCCGATCTGATTGTTGAAGTAGGTGTGGCTATTGTCTGATTGGTTTAAAAGATTGGACATCCCTGCTCTGACATCTAATAGAGCTCACTCTGAAGAGGAACTGTACTTTAATTTCCGATTATTGTAATGAATATGGTTGAAAATGTTGAGCCTGGGAATTCACAATCAGGTATGAATGATGCTGCAGCATTAGAGTCCAAATGTCAATATGAATGTGGAAATAATAACAGACCATTTTCGAATGAAATCTGAATAGAGGATCATTTTGGTTTAATAATTGATTTGTTAAATGGGGTTATAAAGAGGCACATTCCTATCCATCGGAGTCCCGGCTCCATTTGATTGGTGTGTTATGAAGAAGAGCTGTCATATCTATCTTAAATGTGGGCCGGTGAGTTGGTTTTCCCACTGCCTTGCATTATTAAATCAATTCCACATGCCCCTCATGACGGGCATTGGCATTAAGCATGTGTAGGCACCTGCAGAGCAGCGAAGCTCCGTCAGTCTCATAATGATCGTCATTATCAAGAGGCATATGTAAAAATTCAGCCTCCGAATGACAATCTCGGTTATTAGCTGTCATCGCAGTGGTGAATCTATGTTCAAATAAGAGGCAATAACCATACACGAAAGTGATATCTCCCTCAGGGAAAGGTACGTGTTGGGAAAAGCAGTATGGTGGTGTGTAGGGGGGTAGTGAAAAATAGTCCTGGCGACTAAATGCAGATATTACGCTGTCCGAGTGTCACCCCACTATTCGTCAATGTCTTGCAGTCGGTCCCTCATTAAGTGGCCACTGGCAGGCCGTGACTTAATTTCCCTAAGACTACCAGACGCCTGATTCAATTGAGCCAGTGTGGCGCAAAGGAGGGGCATCTAGAGGCCGACATGACTGATCACGTGCCCGCGCTGTGACGTAGGTACCAATTCTCTCTATTAAATGTTGTGGGCATAATTTCCCGGTGGGTGATTCATGACTGGCGACCTCGGCTTCCCCCAGGGCTGAAGTGGAGTTAGCACCGCTAACGCTGCTCACCCGCTGCTCCCCTCATCTCCAGTCTCATTCTGCAGCATTCAGCCTGTCTCCTCTGGGATGGATGAGAGATGCCCACAGAGAGCCGAGGTGATTCATTCTCTCGGAGAGTCCGCTGAGAGTTCTTAAATTTGGGCTGCCATTAGTGTCCACACACTTGATATTGCACATAAACCACAACTGTGCCTTTATATGACTACATGGTTCATAAGGAAACTCCAATATAACATGTTACACACAATAAAATATTCAAAAGGGTTACTGCGGTAATTAGTTTAATCTCGCTCTACCAATATGACAGATATAAAAACTGGATCAGGAATATTGGTACTTGTGCAGTAAGTACTTTGTGGAGTCATGCTGGTAAATTGTGGACGTGCAAGTCGCCTGCTATGATTACTGATGATATTAAAGAATCCAGAATAAAAAATCAGAAAGAATTTCTCAATCTAGAATCTCTCCTGCAGTCCTTCAGGCTCATAGACGCTCTCTTGGGAACTCTCAGCTCACTAAGGTTTTAAACAGGGTTCAGATCAGGGGACTGGGAAGCACTATTCTTGATTATGTAGTTAAAACTTCTGTGTTTATTTAGGATGAACATTTTGACAGAAACCCCTGGATTTTGTTGTATTATCTCCTGGTACAATATGAAGTCCACATTCGTCTCTCGGCTCCTCCCATTAGGAGACACCACAGAAGATTGTGATCCATATTATTGATTTGGCATAGTTTTGTAACGGATGCCCTTCCTGACACAACCCTCCTTACTTATACAGGCTTGGGACCTGTACTACAATGCACTGGTTTGGGCATCGTAATGGTTAAGCATGTTTTTGGAATGTGGGATGAAAGTGGAGTATACAATCTAAGCAAGTGAGGGTTAAG